>VWPU01021569.1:0-46600 GCA_013398955.1 Callaeas wilsoni | reverse complement strand
AGCGGCGGCCGCGCGGGGCCGCGGGTGGCGCAGGACGGGGAGGCGGTCCCCAGCCCCTCGGAGGGCAGTGACGGCGGGCGGCGGGTGCCCGACTTCGCCGAGGCTCGCCGGAGGAGCGGCAGCCGGGACAACTTGCGGCCGAGCGGCAGCGCCGAGAGGGAGGCGAAGCGCCGCTCCTACCCCCTCAACGTGGGCAGCCACAACGGCGGCCTCAAGGGCAGCAAGTACGACATCAACCTGGCCAGCGCCGACAGCGTGGCCGGCATGAAGACTGGCCTCTGGAAGAGCGAAACCACGGTGTGAAGGTGGGGAAGTACCAACGGCCGCAGCGTTTTCCTGCGGGAGCCACGGCCGGAGCTGCTCGGGGCACTGCGGTGGCAGCGCTGCGGGAATCACCACGTGCACTAGCAGGGATGGGCGGCACAGCCGGGGGCTCCGGCTCCCCCGGCACAGGGCGATCCCGGGCCCACCCATCTGCCCGGGGAGGCTCCGACCTTCCCGCCGCTGTGCCGGCGGCTCCAGGCAATCCTTGCCCGTCAGCAGCCGGAATTGCAGCCGTGCTTTAATCACTCCTGCATGTCACTTGAGATTGATCCTAAATGCTATTTTATATTATACAGAGAAATGTCTATTTTTCAAAGCTATATTATTGAATGTATATATGTATAGACAGAGCCGTAAGTGGCGCGAGGGCCCCGCTCCCGCCCCTGTGCCCTGGGAGCGGGTGCTGGGCCAGGGCCCACTCGTGCCACGACTGCAATATTCCCGCTGAGGGACCACTCCAAGTGCCCTTTACGTTCAGGCACCGCAGCCCCAGCCTGAGCAAACTGCTTCTGGAGAGCAGCTGCTCCCTCTGGAATGTTCTTACCTGCGTGTCAGCCCTGGGGGTTGCACAGTGCCAAAGCCATATTGCAAACCCAAGCACAAGGTAACAGGAGCCTCAGCTCCAAGGTGAGGCGATTGTCTGCACTGCTTTAATGCCAGACACTAAAGTAACAGCCACAAAAGGCTCCAGACACTAAAATCACAGCCAGAAAATGCTCCCAGGCCCTCAGAGGCTCAAGCCATGCAATGGGGTGGGCTGGCAGAGCTGTTCTGCTGCCGGAGCCAGGACTGACCCTCTGTGCCAAAGCACTAAAGAACCAAGGTACTGGAGATGCCCAGAGCAGCTCTTTGTCCTTAATCCTGGAGTTCAAGCTCAGAAAATACCTAGGTTTGCTCTTAAGAAGGCAGAGACCATTCTGGGGAGCAGGAACCATCCCTGGGAATGCAGAATGATGCCAAGGAATTAGGGACCTTCCTGGGACACTTCCCATGATGCAGGCAAAGGGCTGGAACCTGGATAAGCACCTATTGTTCCCACTGGAAAACAAGTCTCCCCTTTTTCCCAGCACCCAGGTAAAACAGCCACGCTACAGAGAGGCTGCAGCAAAGCAGAGGAGGAAGGTAGGAGCCTGGTGCCTCCCCTCCCCTTTCTAGCCTCCTCTGCCTCAGTTTCCCCTGCCTGCAAATGAGTTTAATTACACAGCTACCTCCGAGGGGTCGTGGGGCTGGCAGGGCCACGAGCCAGGGGAGCAAAAAGCACTTAGTGGAGATTGGTCTCACCTGGGAATCATTCCCCCCACAGGGCTGGGGCATCCCTGGGTTTAACCTGCCACTCCCTGCCTGCCTTGGCTTCTCTGCCCAATTAAATGTTTAAATATTTCATTGTGCCTGGTATTTAACAGTTTAAACCCTTACTGCAGCTCCTGCAGCCTCCCTGGCCTGGCTGGTGCCCCGTGGTTCTATTGCTTGCTGCATTGTGACAGTATTAGAGAAAAAGCTTTGTATTCTTAATTACACTTCGTCTGTTTACAAGCGAATGACATATCAACAGAGCTTCCTGCAATATCCAGGGGTAGGGGAGGGAAATATGCCAAAGAAATGTCTTTAAGGGGGTCTTTTTGCATTTTTATATGAATAGAATGTTTCTAGCAGATATGTTTTGTTTAATATATTAAAGATATGCCAATCTGCCAAGATCTAGTTATTTCTCTCAGATTTCATGTTCAAATACAGCCTGGCCTGCAGTTTTTTGACCCTCACAAAGTCATTCTGCTGAAGAATGAGAAGTCCAAGTTGAGGCTGCCCTGGGAAACCTGGCACCTTCATTTTTATTTATTAATTACAGAAATGTAACATGACCTGAAGCAGTCACTCCATAAAAAGCCCCATTTTGGTCCAGCACATTAAGGAGGATCCGGCCTGCTCCCTCCCCACCACCTCATTCCCTGGGCGACTGTCTCTGCAGCACAATCACTCTGTCCCTGGTGGGCTTCACACTTTTGGTCCCAAAATTGTCCCTGGCAGCACCATCCTCTGGGCCATGGCCACCTTCAGAGCCAGGCCTTGGCCTTCCTGAAGGCCCGGATCTCCTCGGGGCTCCGCAGGTACTGCTCGATCTCACTGTCCGAGATGGGCTCGTCGCCCGTGGGGGCCGAGTCCGGAGCGCTCGGAGCTGCTGGACGCAGTCTCTTCCTCGGGTGGATGAGGCAGGGTGGCAGCAGGGGCCTGAGGGTGCCTCCACGCCGGCCTTTCCCCGCTGAGGGACAGCCCTTCTCCTGTGCCACTGGAGGAGAGCTGGGAGAGCCCTGGCCTGGGGAGTCCTTATCCGGGGAGCCCGGGCCCACGGAGTCCTGGCCGGGGGAGCCCTGGCAAGGGGCTGTGTCATGCTGCTCCTCCCCGTCGTGCTGGCTGAAGGCGTTTTTCAGCAGGAACACCCGGTGCTGCAGCAGGTCCCCAATGTGCTTCACCACCGTTTTCTTGTCCAAGTTAAAGCCGCGCAGCCAGGAGAGCTGGGAGGCCATTCCCAGCAGGATCTCCAGCAGCTCCTTCAGCCTGAGGTGGGCTGGAGGGGGCAGATCCACCCCCGCCAGGCGGCAGAACCGCGCCAAGGGGCAGGAGAGGCGCAGGCCAGGCTGCAGCGACTGCCACGCCAGGAACGCCGCGGCCGTGACGATGGGCACGGGGTGCCGGCCGGTGACCAGCCATGTCTCGCTGGCCAGCTCCACAATGCCCACGGTCCGGGCCAGCAGCTTCTCCTTGTCCTCCAGGAATGGCGCGGGGACGTCGGCCGTGGGCTGGAAGAGCCGGAAGCTGCTGGGAGCAAAGAGGCCACGGTCAGGGGAAGCCTTGGACACCGGGCTCCAGGGGGGGCCTTTGGGACAAACACACCCTGCTGCTGCCATGGGCTGCTGCTCATGGACATCAGGAGCAATTTCTTTATGGAAAGGCTTCTAAAACACCGGAATTGCTGCCAGGGAGGTGGTGGAGCCCCCATCCCTGGAGGTGTTCAAGGAAGGACTGGATGTGGCACACAGTGCTCTGGGCTGGGTGACAAGGTGGCCATCAGGCACAGGTTGGACTCAATGGCCTCAGAGATCTTTCCAACCTCAGTGACTCTGGGATTCTATGATTCACGGTGCCTCCCTGAGCACCTCTCTGCCCTCTCCAAACTGAGGAGAATGGGGAAGGATGAGAATCACAGCCCAGGTGTGACAAGGGAGGGACAAAAGCCAGCCCAGCCTGAGCACACAGATCCGTGTCACAGCTTAGCCCTGCCCATGGCCACATTTCAGCCTCTCCACCCACCCCAGACAAACAAGGGCCGCGAAATGGTTGAAAGGGGCCCCATCACCTGTTCAGGTGAGTTGTCACCAGGTCTGCCAGGCTCAGAGCAGGCACAGAGAGCCCCAGCTCCTTCTGCAGGCTCAGGTAGACGCCGGCAAACAGGTCCTGCTTCGCGTACAGGAGGGAGCAGATGGTGCCCATCGTCAGGGGCCAGTTGTGCTGGCGGCACGTCACGAACACGCAGCAGCCCCCCAGCAGCTCCTTCTTCTCCAGGCTGACCAGGTGGAAGGCGGGGAGCTGGAGAGCCCTCTGGAAGTAGGACACGGCCGTTTCCTCAAACACCGCCGGGAGCTGCAGGACTTTGCAGAGGTCCTGGACCCGCCGGATCCCTGCAGGAAGACGCCGCCCTCAGACATCGGCTCAAGCAGTTTCTCCTCAGAACTCCAGCAGGCAGCATTCACCCAGCCCTGGCACGGGCACGAGCAGCCCCACAGATGGCACTAGAACACCTCCCAGTCCCTCAGCGCAGGGGAGGCACCGGCTGGATGCAGCACCAGCTGCCCTCCCCTCTGCTTTGCTGCCAGCTCCGCAGGGTTTTTAACACTTTTTTACCATTAGAAACACGTTAAACAAACTGGAGCAGCAGCCAGGGAGCATCGGGGTGTGGAAGAACTGCTCTTACCTCGCTGCAGGCAGCGGCTCAACTGCTCCTTCTGGCCAGTGCTCTGGGAATAGGCCACCTCTGGAAAACAGGGTTGGATCAGTCAGTCTTGCAGGGAATCCAGGGGATAGAGTCATTTGGATCTGGGGCAACCTGATGACCACAGAACCAGATTCCAACAATCAGAATATTTTGAGGGTACTGAGTGAGAGCAACACAGGCAACAGCGAGCTGTGGGATCTCCTTTGAGCCAGGGATTCCCTACAGACAGAGCCAGGCAACAGCCTCGGGGCTACTCCACTGCACTTAAACCTCTTCTAAGAGATTTAAATGAGATTTTAATAATCTCTTTTAATAATAAGAGATTCCACACTTTAAATTTAAAGTTCATCACCGGCTCCAAGCCTAAACCCTGGCAGGGAAAGGGTACGGGTGTGCTCTGTGATGGAAAACCCTGCTGGTGTTTGGGGGAAAACGGAGGGAGGGGGAAGCGGCCGGTCTGACCCGACAGTGCCCAGCACGGGCCCGCGGACACCGAGAGCCCCCCGCGCACGGGGGGACACCGAAACACAGCTCGGGGACCGCTTCGCTTCTCGGACCGACTCAGAGAGGCCCAAATGAGCTTCGCACGGTCGGTTCTGCACCACCCCGAGCGCGGTCGCTCCCGGTGCCGGCGCCGCACCTCGCAGATGCTCCTCCTCGGTGTAGGTGGTGGTGAGGAGCCCCTCAGCCAGGACGCAGCCGCAGGCGGCGCAGACCAGCTGCTGCTGCGCGTAGTGCGCGTCCTCTACCAGCGCCGCCGACCCGCACTCGGGACACCGGCCCCGCGCCGCCATCGCCGCCGCCGCGCCAGGGGAGCGCCGGGGCGGGCGCACCGCCAACAGCCAATAGCCAGCAGCCGCCCGGCCGAGCCCACCAATGGCGGCACCGCCCGCGGTCCGTCCCAGCGCCCGCCCGGCCGAGGCGCCGCCTGCGGCACGCTGCGTTCCGCCCCCGCGAGTTCCGCCGGGGATGCCCGGGCAGGCGGCGGCGGCCCCGGGACCTGCGGAGGGGAGCGGGACCGAGAGGACAACGTGTCCTCCTCGGCGGAGAACCGCAAATCACTCCGGCTTGGGGGCCCCAGGGCCCATCGCTGCGGAGGATCAGGGCGATAACCGCGCTCAGGGCTCCTGCAGCCAAGGCAGGCTGGCGGCGGAGTGGCTCCGCCAGCGGGAGGCTGATTGCCTCCTCCTCCTCCTCCTTCCATCTCTGCGGCAGTCTGAGGCCAGTGTTGCCTTCAGGGACCAGCGCCGGGGTCACTTCACCGCTGCGGGCCGAGAATCTTCCACACAGCCATTGCTTTACAGAAACTCTCGATTCTGGAGATGCGGACGAGCCCGTCCATCAGGTTTCCCCACCCTGCGAGGTGTTTACCAGGAAGTTCCTGCATGGATCGCTGCAGGGACGAAACCAGCCCCAAAATACCTGGAGGATGAGCAGAGCTGGTCACAAGAAGGGGACGAGGCCCTTTTGAAACTGCTCTTTCAGAACAAAGACACGGTGATCAGAACACTAAATTTAAGGTATTTTTATTTTAGTGTTCCATAAAACCAAAAAGTGTTTAAAAACAAACAGTACCTGGGCTAAAAGCAGAGAGTACAAACAGGGAACACGCATTCAGATCCTTCAATAATAAAACAATATATTTGATTCTTAAGGCCCTTGAGGATGTAAAATGCCAGTCCCCTCACACCAAAGGAAGGCTTTAACGAGTATTGCCAATAAAAATGAGGTACGAGGGTTGTGTGATGCTTTCGGGGCTGAGGAAGTCGAGGATGGAGACCCCCCTGCGGCCCCCCAGCACTGCATCTGCTCGGGAGGAGGCTCCACAGCTGCAGCCACCCGAGAGAGTAAGCCCGGGGCAAGAGCCTTGCACAGCTCGGGCTGCACCCCAGCAGACACGGCTGGAACTGGCTGAAAAAGGCCAGGGGAGGGTATTCCAAGTTTTAAGGCTTCATCTCCGCTAAGAGCACGTATTATTTATTGCTTTGGTTCCGTGCAGGAGCGCCCCAGCGGGAATGCGGACGCTGCGAACCCCGTGAGCTCCAGGCTCCAAAAGCATCGCACAGGCCCCAAGCTGCCGCCAGCAGCCAGTGACTGTCGGACCCCGCCTGTCCTTAGAAGCAGCCCAGGCCTGCTCCCCCGTGCCCAGCTACAGGGACCGGGAACACCAGCGTGCGTTTCCCACCCATGAAGTCGCTGTTCCAGGGCACAACGGGGTTTCCTCTCTGACCCAGAACATCAGAAACCTGCGGAATAAGGTCTAAAATACAACTTTATCAGTGAGGTACAGGATCCTCTGTCCAGAGATCCACCGAGGCACGAGGAGGCAACAAATCAATCCTTCATCTTCCTCACTCGAGAAGGCACGAGAAGCAGCAGCAGTTTCAGCAAGGCCAACCAGCACCACTCAGAATTAAACCACCACCAGGGCCGCCTGCATTTTGGACCCTTCATTCAGAGCAGACGGGGCAGGAGAAAAGAGAGAACGCCCTCACTGCTTGAATAACACTAAAATGAGATTAAAGTACCTGAAGTCTTGCAAGACTCTCAACTCCTAAAGCTTGCTTGAGGTCAGGCTGCCCATGAGGGACAGCTCTGCCAGAAAAGCTCCAGACTTTGGTAGCAGGAATAAACAGGAATATAAATGTCATTAACAACAATTTTTTTTACTTTTCTAATAAATGTTTACATCTCCGTGCAAATATATTAAACTGCTCCTCGCTCCAAAAATGCAGTATTTGAGATCTCCAGTAGTTTCCAGTGGTTTATGACAATTGTAAGCAGACTGCTCACAGGGTGAGAGTCCGTCCAGCTGCTCCAGTCCCTCAGTAAAGTGCTTTGTTGTAGAAAAACTGAGTTAGAAACTCACCCCTGAGCCAGGAGTGACCCAATAACCCAACAACTTCCAAAGGTAGGAGTGTTTATTTCCATAGAATTAAGGATGGAAAGCGTTAAGCTTTGGTCCTCATGAAGCTTTGGTCCTTTGCTTCCCACTCTGCTGGTATTCCAACTTCTTTCTAAGCTTTTTATGGACTCTCCCTACCCTGGTAAATCCCAGAGGTGCAAAAAGGCATCTGATTTTTTTTGATCTTTGACAAGAGCTCACCAAAAAAAAGCCCCATTCAGTTTCCAGTGGGGGAGGCTGTGGTGGCTGCTGACCAGCAATGAGCTGTTCCTACTGTCTGACGAGATGGGGAGGAGAACATCCCCGAATCCACCGAGACACCAAGGAAGGTATTGATTGTCTAGCAAACCCAGCACCCCTCAGCTACACGAGCTTTTCCTCCCACTGAGAGCAGCAAGGCCCAGGGAACCAGAGCAGGTGGGAGCCCCAGCACTCCCTCCCCTCTCTGGCTGTACAAGGAATGACAGAAAAAAGCACTGCAAGACTCATCACCTTGGAAGGGCGTTCAAGGTGAGCCCCAGCTCTGAAATCCAAGGTATTTATGTTTAATGAATGCAATGTGAAAGGGAAATGGTTGCAGAACTCCCACACAGCACAAGATGTGAGACCCAGCCCTGCTCCAGAACACAGAGCAGAGCTGGGGGGCCTTCACCTCCTCTGAACGAGCTCCAGAGCAGAAACTGTAAGACACTCAGAGAACAACTTCTGATTTAAAATGTACCTTTGGCCCAAATTCATTGATGCCATTCCTATGGTAGAAATGTACCATGAACCTCAATGTCTCCTATTCCTAAAACCTGTAAACTTTCCTTTGGAGAACTCTTGGGAATGTCCACTTGATGAGATGAACTGAGATTTGCTCAACTTACAGTCAACTTTCAGGGAATTAATTCCTTTTGAATTACAGCACAGGTCTGAAGCTGGGACATCTTTGGACTTCTCCAGTATAGTTAATTATTATTTTTAAAACAATCAAATCCTCAAACTCTACTGTACAAGGATTTATATTGCACTACAACTTCAGATGTGGAAACAAAAGTAACTGATCTACCAAAGCTGCTACAAAACAAAACCATTTAAAAAAAAATCTTCCTAAAGGATCATCAGCGCCTTGCTGGGAAGCAAAACACATCAAAAACCCTCCTCTTTCCCATCACAACCAGCCTTTGGATTAATGCCTGATCTTCCCAAATAATGGGAAGAAAACAAAAATAAATATGATAAGGTGACTTCATTACAACACCTGATGGAACTATTAATCAAGCCAAGAGTTGCTCAAGGCAGAAACAGGAAAAAGATCATTTTCTGTGGGTAGCACAACCGGTACCACCTGCTCCACACCAGCTCCTCACACTCCTCTGGTGGGAATTCAGTCCTTGTTCACCAGCATCCCGAGACCCTTCACATCTTCCCAGCTTTTTTGTTCCCAGACATGGAAACACGGAGGATGTTTGGGGTTTCTTCCATGACTCTGACAAGCAGGTTGTCGATGTAGTCCTCGAGCTCCCGCACCTGGAGGTCCTTCCTGGTAATCGTATCCTTCTGTTTCAACACCAGCTGGATCAGCTCATCGTGTGTCAGCTGGGCATACGCATAGGCAGGGTCTGAAGGATCGTATTTCTTGGGGAGGGAGGGAAGGCAGGGTCAGTACCGACACAGGGCATTCCAAACCAGCCACAGAACACACAGACGAGCACTGTGACAGCTGCTGCTTGGACAAACCTGGTAAAGCTTAAACCAGCTGCTTAAATACAGACTGGTAGAGCCAAATTCGAGTTAAACAGCAAGAAACACCCATCCAGGCCTTTGGGGTTTCCTCGAAAAGTCTGTTTTTAACCCTTAAGCAACTTGAGAGGTACTGGGCAGCTCCTGCTGATTCCTCCAGCTCCCAGAGCACCTCCCAGGCAGGGAGTGTGAGCACAACAGGCCCACGTGGTGCATCACACACAATTGAGGTGGAACCGGAACACCACAACACTCATTGAGAGTTTTCAGCTCCCTTGAAACAGCAGCGTGTCAGTCTGAATCACTCAACTCACATCCTCTCCGCTCACACCAGGAGGAGGCACTGCCATTACTGCAGTTCTAACTTCTCTATTTCCCCCAAAATCTCTGGGAGACAATAAGGGGACCCAGGATTTTCCCTGCTGACCCAGGGATGCTCCCAGCCATTCAGATCAACATGGCAGGTAAGCTATGCCTCAAGCCTGGAGGTCTCTTTTGAGGCCAGGGTTATGCTGAAAGCTCGTCACAATCCCAATGCCGATCCCAACTGCACAGCTACGCTCCAAGGAAGGGGCTGTGCCTGAGAACCTCCTCCACAAAACACGAGCACCAACTCTATTACAGATCAGTCTGCAAGAAAACAAGCATTTAAGGACTGTCCCCACGCTTGGGGGCTGACCAAAAGAAAGTTCATGTCAACTACCTGGAATACACAAACTCTTCAATTAAATCAAAGCTTAGGCAGTGCAAGTGCCACTTCCCTCCATACCTTCACATTCATTTCCAGCAGCTTTTCATTCATGGTGCTGATGACATTCAGGTTCTTACTCTGAGGCTTGTTTGCCATGGCATTCATTGGCTTCACAGGATGGAGTCTGCAACAGGAAAAAAAGGTTTCTGTTGTTTAGGCAGAACATGTAACACCAGCATGACACAGATCTTTAGACTAAAAACAAATACAGCAAGAAATTGGGGAAGATTCCCTCCCTGCTCTATCTCCTGAGAGAAAAGAGATTCAGCTTCAGGAAGACAAGGTATTTCTAAGCCACAGGGGTTTTGTAAGTATTTTCCAGTTCTCTACTATCTTTATTGACTTAAGGCATTGGAGATAAAGCAGCAGCAGGAAGGGAAATACATCCTGTGTGTGTCATGGAAGAAAAGCCGGGTCAGGCTACATGAGGAGACAGAACACAGAGCAGCTACTCTGATCCCTCAGGCACTGGTATTTCAGCCTGACTTTCCTAATCAGAACATATTTGTGATCTTAGAACATACGAAATACTTCTGCTATCCTGAGACAAGCCTTTTCCAATCTGAACTGACACCACAAGCTGCGAAGAAGTGCTGTCATTATTTGGCTCAGCAGGACTTACAACACCAATTTTAACACAGGAAGGAAATTTTACTTCTATTTCATCAAATGCTGACCCGAAGGTGTCCTAGACCCCAGGCAGAGCTCTGCAGGTGAAGTCTTGAGGGCTAACAGGTCAGTGGCACCACTCCCACACAGCAGGAGCTGCAGCCCCAGGAGCAGCCTGAGCTGCATCAGTTGCCGTGACCACTCTGAGGAGCCCAATTCAGCCAGGAAGTGAAGCATCCCCATTTAGCAGGGTGAACATTCTCCCATGTCTGACAAATAGCTCAGTCCCAGTCCATTTTGCCAACTGGATGCAATGACTCTATTCCACCTGCACTTTGCTAACGGTTCCCCTAAGAGCTGGGATGAGCAGCCACTCCCCTCAGCACCCTGGACACCCTGAGGAGCTGCACAGATCCTCCTGGAGCCAGCAGCAACCCTGCACTGGGTGACAGCACCCAGGCCCTGACAAATCCAGGCCCCAGAGGAAGTCAGGGCTGTCCGATCCCGGTCAGATCCAGCGGCTGGACAGATCTGCACCCGGAAAGCAAAGCAAAGCTCACACCTGCATGGAGGTACCTGCTGTGATCCCCACATGGTCTCACCTGTGCTTGGGAGACACGGTTTCACCACCCCATGGGGTTTGGTTAGGGAACGTTTCAGAGGGTGAAACCCGTGCCTGGAGAAGTTTCTTCTTGCCCGAATTTCCCGCTTTATCTGCGAAGCCCTCGGCTGTTGGCTTTTTCGGAGACTCTGCTCTACGACTTGGGGTGTCAGAGAGAAGGGAATGAGAGGAAGAGTAGGGCTGGCAAGGACTTGACAGGGAGGAAGAGAAAGCAGAAGGCTCAGAGAAGTCACACTCTGCACGCTCCTCAACACCTGCACTCCTTTCCAGCTCTTGTTTCTCAAAGTGACTATCACACTCCCTGGAATGAGATGTCACACCTAAGCCTGAGTCAGTTCCCTGGATACAGACCCTGGGAGCACCCACTCCAGCAGGCAGCACAGCCAAACTCCCTGGCTTACACGCACCAGGAACAGCTGGGATCACCAGGGCTGCAGCAGAGTTATCAGAGAGCTCTCTTTGTTCTCCATGCAAAGGTGTCAAACCTCGGGGCTGCTCTCCAGTCCCTAAAACACCTTTATCACCTGCAGTGACCCCACAGCTCTCCTGACAGTCCCCCGGCAGCTCGTCATCGGAGCCTCCCTCTGGGATCACTGGAAGACTGGCCACTGTTGAGCCCCGGTCTCCAGAAACAGGAATGGCAGACTTGAGATTTGTGAGACTGACAGATAAATCATCATCACCTTCCTTTTCTAAAGGCCTGTCACTGCTGTTACCTCTGAGTGTTACTGGAGGGGTGACGGTCTCTAAGGAGCCACTTTGAGGGAGGCACCCACGAGCAGCTGAGGCTTCATCATTTGGTAGCAGGAGCCCTGGTGTGGATTTTACACCATCACCTGAAGCAGGAACATCACCCCTTAACTCAGCCTGGGAAGTCGGTGGAGATTTCCTCAGCAGTACAGCCAGTCGTGGGGCTGGCTTTGGTGGGACAAGGATCTCGCTGCCAGCCCTCCCAGTATCTGCTTCCTGAGGGGACACTGTGCAGGCTCTCTGGGTTGGTTTCACTTGAGAGAGTGACTCACTTTCAGCAAGTGGAGTTGCCTGGGGCTCTAACATGGGCACACATTCCACCCATCGATTTCCACCACAGGTCTCGTGCTTCTCCCTGAGCTCACTCTCGGGGGACCGTGCCTGGCCAGCGCCAGCCTCTGGCACGAGGCTGTCACTGGACTTGGAGAGAGACACAAAATCTTTGTCACCCCTCGTGCAGGGCTCAGTGTTCACACCAGTGACCTCCGCAGCTGTTCTATCACTGTCCCAGGCGGGATGTGTGCTGTCACCAGAGAGCTCTGTCGATGGGTAACCCCTTGCTCCCAGCTTGCCCCCAAACCCTGCTTGCTCTTCTGCTGCCCCTGAACCCGTCCGTAACCTTCCGCTGGAATCCAAGTGCTGCGCTCCACCTTCCTGCCCACGCAAACCCATATCACCTGACGTAACACCCTGCCATCCACCAAGGACAAAGGACACAGATTTCCCACTGCCTGGCTTGCTGCTTTCCAAAAGCTCCTCAGGCTGAATCTGGGGAGAATCACAGTGCAGCTCTGGAGCCAGCCCAGTGCAGCCAGAAGGGGAGTCAGACAAGGTGCTGAGAGCGTCTGGCACAGCTGTGACATCTCTGGTGAAAGCCACGTCCATAGAGCCCCCTGGAGCACCACGACCAGGGTGTCCTGCAGAGGAACAGTCCTCACCACCAGGAAGGCAGGAAGGGGAAGAATCAGCAACAGCCTGGAAAGCTGGCACTGCCTGTCCCCCAGGCTTGGGCACAAAGGGATTATTGTCATTGAAATGACAGTCAGAGGGGACAGAAGGTGTGGGTGGGCCAGAGAGACCCTGGGAAGCCTCCCTGTCAGAGCTCTCAGGACCCTGCCCCCAGTCAGCAGCAAAAGGATTATTGCCCCTAGCACAGACTTGCCCGGGAGGAGGTGCTCTGGGAACAGAGGCTGCAGGATGATGGGATGAAGGGAAACGGGTGACGCTGTCGGGATCCAGGGCTCTGGATGCCCTGTCCCACTCGGGAGTAAAGGGGTTCTTGTCATTCCAAAGCTCTGCAGCAAAAGCAGGAGAAGTGAGAGAGGCGGGAGAACTAGTGATGTTTTCAGAGTCTAGCACTTGGACTGCCTGCCCCACTTTCAAAATAAAAGGATTATTTGCACTGCTGATACGGTGCACAGAGAGAAAAGCAGGGAGGGGGTCAGGTGCAAGAGTAGGAAGCGTGGCTTTGGGTTCCTCCTCTGGAGACAGGCCCAGTCTGCAAAAAGGGACAAAAAACTCGCATGTCACTTGCGGATGCAACACGAGGCAGGAACAGACAAGCTTTAGCACCAGCCTCCATCAGCACTGCCACTGGCGATGAGCCATACTTTAAAGAGACCTCAGAGAGAGGTCCTCCTGTCTGCAAGACTTTATATCCATAACTGCATCTTTACCAAGCACTGGGCTTATGTCAGAACTCTTCTGCTGCAGAGCTTGTTCTCGCTGCTTTAAGCACCATCTCTTTGCACCCTAAGCAGGTTTATTAGTATGTAAAACACTGCACAGGCAAGAAATTTAGACTTGAGAAGCACTGAGAATGAGGAGTTAGGGACACACACAAAACACAGCCTTATTAGTAGGGCACACCTATATATTTACATTAAAAACTCCAAACACAATTTATATATATACGTGTGTATGAAGGATAAAGGAGCAGAATTTCTGAAAAAGCTTTGTGTACAAATCCACACAAAATCTCTTTGTGTTGCTGTGAACGATGCCAAAAGCGCAAGGGCTCCAAGGCTACCCTTTGGAAGACCACAGCCAAGTAGGGAAGAGGAAAGCAGAGATGTTAGAACAGGCATTTCAGACCCCAGGGAGGCTGCAGTCACATAGCTCAGACAGAGTTAATTCATGCAAGAGATCCAGTGAGAAAAATCACCTCTCCAGTACCTGCACAGGTGCCTGCACCAGAGAACCACTATTTCAGCATCACTTAAAAGGAGCATCCCTATATCCACCTTTTTTTCACATTGAGAAAGAACCTGGGAGTTGTTATTTGCTATCAAAGCTCCCAACGCCAGTGTAAAACCCACAGGTACCTGCAGAGCGGCACCTCAACTCAGGTGTGGCAGGACGCAGCCCGCTGCCACCTGCCACCACCACTGCCCACCGTGACTCCTGTCAGCAGCTGGGACTCACCTGGGTTTCACAGCTTTGGTCTTGGCTGGCGCAGCTTTCTCGGGTTTCCGTTCTTCCTCGCAAGGGCTGAGCAGTTGCTTGTTTGTGATGGCCTCCTCCACATGGTGAGCATCTCCTGATGGGCTCCCTCTGCCCAAATCTGCTGGGAGTTCAGGGCATTTGGCCTCCTCTTCACTCTTCTCTTCTGGAATCATATTTTTCTCACTCTGCAGGGTCCTGTCGGCAATAATCTCAGCATTGCTGGTCTTCACAGTTTCCTTCTTCCCAGTGACCAGGGAGAGCAAGGCAGACTTTTTGAGGTCTGGTTTCTTGGTCTCTCTAACAGCCTCAACGCTTGGTGGAACGCTGGTGTCCAGGTGCTCCTCACTGCTGAGCAGTTTGTACGATGGCAAAGTCATGGATTTGAAGGTCTCCAAGGATGTGGACCCAGAGAAAGCCTGACTAGGAGAGGTTCTTCCCATCTCTTCAGGTGATTTAGTGGACCTGGAGGACAGGTTCTCCTCTGAAGCAAAGAGCTGCTTCCTCCTGAGGTTGTGAGGAGAGGGGGAAGAGGTTGGAGTCTTGTCCTTCGTTGTGGTCTCTTCCATATAAACGTGACTGCCATTGATGCACAGACTAGACTTGGAAATGGGATCGCTTTTGGATTTAAGGCCACTGAACAAAGAGAGCCCGTCCTTTCTGGTGTGGTTAGTGGTTCCTTGGGTTAGCTGCCTGCTGTCCAAAAAGGCTGGTTTACGAGATTTAAACAGAGGAGAAGGAGCTGGCTTCTCTTCCAGGGCATTTTCAAAGGATCCTGGAAAAAAAAAACAGGGAGAAATTCAAGATGCAAGAACAACCTTTTCTCTGACACTAGTGACAGCCTCGGTGCCAGGAGGGACTTTCTATGAATTTGTTCAGAAAGAAGAATTTAACCAGTGCTGTGAAAAGTGTAAACAAGCCTTTGGAGGAAGGCTTTGTGCTCAGCAGCACAGCGAGTGCCAATACTCACGTTCTGAGGTCGGAGAGGTCTCGGACTCCTCCTCATCCCACTGCGCCTGGAAGTCGCTGGGCCGCAGCCGAACCCTCGGGGTGATGGGCTGCTGCGTGGGCAGCACCGACATGGACTGGGACAGGGACGTCTTCTGCAGGCCGGGCTTGGAGAACAGCGCTTTGAACTTGGATTTCTTCTTCTCCTTCTCGACTGCCTCATCCTCACTGTCAGCAGGGGAGTGGGAGGTGCTGGGAACGATCGCCGACGCCGTGTCCGAGAGGCCACTGCTCCTCTTGCCCTTGAGCTTGTCTTTGAGCTTCCCAAAGGGAGAGCGGGACTTGTCCTTCATGGACAGATCGAACATGCTGGCTGTCATGTTGCTCCTCATAAACTGGATATCCACCTCGATCTCCCCTCTCTCTTTTTCCTTCTTCCCCGGTTTGGAGCGAAGCTTGTACCACCTGCAGCAACAAGGAGATTTCTTTTACCACCAGTAACTGAGAACACAGAGGGTGCTTATGGTTGAGGAATCAAATCAGCCCACAGTGTAAGAAAAGAAAGCTTTTAATCTCATGGTGACGTCACGGTCATGGCCCCAGGTGCCAAGGAAAACATTTCTTATCGTAAACAGAAAGTTATTAGTAAGATTTGGTTTAAAACCCAGATCAGGAAGGGTTAAAAAAAAAGGAGAAAAAACAGAAAGACAACATGGAATTCCTGTATTTCAGCTCAGCCACTCTCCTCTGCCCTTTCATCTCTCCTCCTGACACTCGCAGAAGCCACGGCTTTGAAGTGGGAGCGAGAGCAGCAGCCTCAGAGCTGCACGCGTCCCACACCCTCATACCTTTCATTCCAGCTCCTTAATGCCTCTTAAGCCAAGGAACCCCTAATCAACACCAGAGAGCCAACCCAGGCCTTACAGACTGCAGGGGATTTCCACTCACCTCTCCAGGCTCGTGACTGGCACGCACCAGGAAGGACATTGCTCAGCCAGAGCCTTCTCCCTCCCCAAACGAAGCTCCAGAACATCGAGCTGTGCATGCTGAGTGCCCAGGGCATCCCAAACCACCATCCTACCACCCACACGCCCTCAACCACCACTCAGTGACACTCAAACCACACTTGAGCCAGCAAAGAGAATTATCAGCACTGCACACCAGTATGGTTTTGTTTGTTGGTGGAACCGCAGAATTCCCGACTCCACAGAACCCATAGGAAAGGCTGCCTGGAAACCGCTTTGTTTCTTCCTCCTCACCAGCTGGAATGGGAAAATAAAGGAAGCAAACAGCATGCAAATGTGCCCTGCCACCAAATTTGCACTTCAACTTCCAAAGGTGTACTGGAAGCAACAAAAGACAACAGCAAAAGGCAATTTGCTCCAAAGAAAATTCAAAACTAATGGGGATAACTGAAGAAGATGGATTCAGGAATCTGCTACAGACACTTCAGAGGGAAATGCAGAAGAAATTCTTCCCAGTGAGGGTGGTGAAGCCCTGATCCTGGAGAAGCTGTGTCTGTCCTATGCCTCGAAATGTTCAAGGCCAGGTCTGGAGCAATGGGTCTAGTGGAAGTTGTCCCTGCCCGGGACAGGGGGTAGAACAAGATGGGCTTTAAGGTCCATTCTGGGATTCTAAATGAACACTTGAGAGACAGTCAGATGCTCTGGCCTGGGGTTAGAAGACACCCAGGGAAGGGGTTTTATCAGGAGACTGAGGCTTTGCCCAGTCCCTGAAGCTGCAGCAGCCCAGGAATCACAACCCCTCTGCCTTTAACACGAGCCAGCACTGGGCACTTTTGTTCCAAACCCGTGGTTTCTAGGAGCATCCTGTGCTCGCAGGGCTTCAGTGCCACAATTGATCCCGTGTGTCCCGGGAACCACAGGCAAACAACGTGTTCAGCAAAGGCAGCTCAGGCCCCCCACCCCTCCCCCGCCGTGACCACAGCACCCCTTGGGAGCGGCTGGAAGGAAATCATGGACTGATAACCCCCCAAACCACAAAAATCTCATTAAATGGCATTTATCGTATTAGCGAGCACCTGTCAATCAACGTGTATCTATTTTCCAAATAAAACTAGTCCTTCATGGCGACACATCACCATGGCAGCAAGAACAAAACAGGCTTCAAACAGGAAACCAAGGGCTGGAAACAGCTGAAAATATGAGAAATTTCCCCAGGAGTACCAAAGCTGTATTTTCATTTTTTCTCCCCCTCAATTTTCCTTTGCCCAGACACAAAGGAACGCGCGCAGGAGCCTGAGGCACCGGCCCTGAGCTCTGCTGACCAAGGGGCTCTGTAGTGTAAACACAGCAGTGTCTGACACAGCCTTAATGACCCCTCAGCCTAATTAAGCCTTGACAAGCAGCGGCGACGGCTCCATCCCGGGCGCTCAGGTGAGCCAGGGGCGGAAGGTGACTCACCAGCATATTACAAGGCTGCTGACTCCCGGTAAAACCCTCCCGGGAGCCACTCCTGTGTTTCACCGCCCCAGTGTTTATGTTCAAAGCAGCAAGTGTGACACAGAGCTGGCGCTGGGCAGTAACGTCCCCGGCTCCGAGTCCTGCTGACAGCAGCAGGGTCAGTCCATGGAACATGGAATTATCCACCCTGACACGTGTTAAGTGTTTATTAAGAAAAATAAATAAACGGCTGTCGGAGCCCGCGCTCATTCCCTGCTGGAAGGAGGCAGCATTCCGCGGACATCAGGTTTCGGGGCTCAGTCTGGCTGTTTCCTCTGTACAGTGTCAGCACTCGCACAGAAACATTTAAAATTCAAACCCAAGCACCAGGTAGGAGTGGCTGCAAAAGCTTTCTCCGGGCCCCCAGCCTCTTCCAGGGGAAGGCACCCCCCAGCTACGGGGGCTCACCCACACCAGGAGGGACCCTGCTCTGAGAGGTCACCCCACGGGCACTTACGGGGCTTCAGGGGTCCCTGTGGGGACCAAGAGTCCCCCACCAGAACCCCCCCACTCCTCTGGGGCCCGGGGTGATCCCCAGTCTGCGGGACACACAGATTCCCATGGGGGCACAGGGGTCTCCCACCAGATCCGCACATGCCTGCGGTGCACAGAGCTCTCCGTGAGGAACAGGGACATTCCATGGGGAACTGGGGCTCCTCACAGAACTTCGCTCCCTTGAAGAGCACAGAGGCCCCCCCCTCAACTTCGTTCCCAGCCTCTGTGGGGCACAGAAGCCGCCTCATTACTCTCCCTGACTTCCGTGGGGTGCACAGGTCCCCTCCAAACCTCTCCCTGGCCCCTATGGGGCTGCGATACCCCCCAAAACCTCCTCCCCAGCCTCCGCAGGACCCAGAGGGGCCACTCCTTTCTCCTCCCCGGTTCCCATGGAACACAGAAGCCCTCGCATCCCTCTCCCTGGTTCCCGTGGGGTGCTTAGGTCCACCCCCAAACCTCTCCCCAGTCCCCGTGGGGCACAGAGCCCCCCGCCCGGTGCCCCCCGGTCGCACCTCGTGTGCCGCCGGTCGCCGTCGTCCCGCAGCGCCGCCAGATCCACCTCGGCGCGGCCCAGGAACTTGTCGGCGCCGGCCAGGGCGCGGTGCAGCACCGTGAGGCGCAGCACGGCGGGGCGCGCCGGCAGCTCGAACGTGGCCTCCTCCCGCCACAGCGGCTCCCCCCGGCACCGCTCGGCCACCGACGTGCGGAACTTGTCGCGGCCCAGCGCCATCACCGCGTACGCGTCGCTGCCGCCCGCCGCCGCCTTGGCGCGCAGCCCCCGCGCCCGCAGCACCGTCACCCGCACGTGGGTGGGCGCCCAGCCCGCGGCCGCCATGGCAGCGAGGGCACCGGCGGCGCCGGGAACGGCAGCGGCGGCACCCGGTGCGCCCCGCCCCGCCCTGCCCCTCTCGCGAGAGCGCAAAGGGGTGGGGCCTGCGGGGGCGGGGCCTGGGTGGTACAGGTGTGCACAGGTATGCGCAGGTGTGGTGTGCGCACGCAGGGGTGTACATGTGTGTGGAGGTGTACAGGTGAGTACCTGTGTGCAGGTGTGCACAGGTGTAGTGTGAGCACCCAGGGGGGGTACGTGTGTGCGCAGGTGTGCACACCCAGGGGCGTACGTGTGTGCGCAGGTGTGCACACCCAGGGGCGTACGTGTGTGCGCAGGTGTGCACACCCAGGGGCGTACGTGTGTGCGCAGGTGTGCACACCCGGAGGTGTCCGTGTGTGCACAGGTGTAGTGTGGGCACCCAGGGGTGGACGGGTGTGCGCAGGTGTACAGCTGCGTGCAGGTGTGCACAGGTGTAGTGTGGGCACCCAGGGGTGGACGGGTGTGCGCAGGTGTACAGCTGCGTGCAGGTGTGCACAGGTGTAGTGTGGGCACCCAGGGGTGGACGGGTGTGCGCAGGTGTACAGCTGCGTGCAGGTGTGCACAGGTGTAGTGTGGGCACCCAGGGGTGGACGGGTGTGCGCAGGTGTACAGCTGCGTGCAGGTGTGCACAGGTGTAGTGTGGGCACCCAGGGGTGGACGGGTGTGCGCAGGTGTACAGCTGCGTGCAGGTGTGCACAGGTGTAGTGTGGGCACCCAGGGGTGGACGGGTGTGCGCAGGTGTACAGCTGCGTGCAGGTGTGCACAGGTGTAGTGTGGGCACCCAGGGGTGGACGGGTGTGCGCAGGTGTACAGCTGCGTGCAGGTGTGCACAGGTGTAGTGTGGGCACCCAGGGGTGGACGGGTGTGCGCAGGTGTACAGCTGCGTGCAGGTGTGCACAGGTGTAGTGTGGGCACCCAGGGGTGGACGGGTGTGCGCAGGTGTACAGCTGAGTGCAGGCATGCGTGCTCATGCATGCGCAGGCATGGGTACAGAAGAGTACAGGTGAGTGTGGTTTGGTGCAGGGCTGTGTGCAGAGGCATTTCAGGGCGCCCGGGTGCCTGTGAGTACAGACAGGTGCGCATCCAGGTGTGGGGGTACAGCCTGTGGGGTACCAGTGTGTGTGCAGGGGGGGGTGTGAGGCCAAGGGGGTTGACCTGTGCTGGAAACCCCTAGGTGAGCTGCCCCAGCCACACTTTCATCACACATCCCAACAGCCCCCTAAAAGCTCCACGATCCAAATTTGCATTAATTGGGTTTTCAGACCAACTTTCACGCACCCTGTGTGCTTCACCCCTGTGTCTGCAAGGCACCCACCTCAGAGGAGACCCTCGGAGACAAACTTGGAATAAAGCCCCTTTTGGTCAAATGTTTGCTGCTGAATCCAAACCGCACAACCAGCCAGCCCCACTCTGTTCTGCTCAGAGAGGGACTTCAGCAGCCCAGGATTATCAGGGGAAAAAAACCCCATAAATAAATTCCCATTTGCCAGAACCTCCTCCCAAGAGACATCCTCAGATCCCACCTCAACTGGGGGAAGTTTGACTTATTTTAAGCTATTGCAATTAACACAATTATTGTGTTATTTATCATAGTATAGTTGTTGAGACAGCAGAAAATGTAAATAACTAAAAGGTATTTGGGGAAATGCTTTCTCCTGCCCTGTCTTTGCTCCTGAAATAACGGGGGTTCAACTGGGCACCCGAGGACCTTACCGGGACGCTCACACCTGTGCTCACTGGTTGCTCAAGTCTGCATTGCTTAACCCTCACGTGATGAATTGGGTGCTCGTGGATGAGCTGATGGGGTGCTCATGCATCAAACAATTGGTCACTTATGCACAAAAGGGCATTCCTGCATTTATTAATTGGAATTTGCCTGCGCAAAAAGGCAGGAGAGGCTGAGCTGTGCCTGAGGGAGCTGAGGGGACCAGCCCCAAGCAGGGAGAGGCACAGGCAGAGAGGAGACAAGGGATGCCACTCAAAGCCCAGATCGTTTGTGTCCCTCGACGGCTCTTGGCACGGGGCATGAGCAGCTCCCAGCACAGGGTGCCTCCACCACCACACCAGCTACGCTCCAGAGCCAAAGCCTTCTCCGAGCTGCCTCATTCTATGAAGCTCCATCATCGTCCTCATCACCCACATCTTCCTCCGAGAGCTCTTCCTCGTGGGCTTCAGACTGGGGAGAGGAGAGGCAGGGCTGCAGCAGGGGAGGCCCTGACCCGCCGACAGGGGGTGAAGCCCCCCGGCTGCAAAGCCCACCCCACACCGGGAGTGGGAACACTGCCACCCTCCCACTCCGTGGCAGCAGAGCAGGAGCTGGCTCACACCGCCGCGTCCAGCCTGCAAGCGCAAACAGGCGCTGCTGCCCCCCGAGCAGCCCCCGCTCCATCCCCGGGGCAAAGCAGCGAGCACGAGCTGCTGGTAGAGCTGCCGGGGGACCCCGGAGCACCCTCGAGTGACCCTGGAGCCCACGGCTTGATGACACTCACGGGTGACGTGCTGCCCGCTGAGATAGACTGGCCCAGCTCCACACTGGAGCACGAAGGTTACGGGAGGGACGAGCTCCAGACCTCTGAGGCTGATCTGCAAAGAGCCCCGAGACGACGATCTGCTCAGAGACCCCCGGCCCCAGCCCGAGACGACGCTGTCACCCCGGGCAGGGGCTGTGAGTGGGCCTGCCGTTACCATGGGGAGCAGCGAGCTCCGCAGCGCCGCGATGGGCACCGGCTTGTGCTCCCCGGAGGCGTTTTTGGAATCCACAGCCACCACGTGCAGCTCGTCCCTGGCGTCAGCCCCTAGGCAGATCTGCAGGACCGAGCAGAGAGCCCATGGCAGGGAGCCGCCGGCCCGAGCTCCGGCAGGTCCCTGGGCAAGGCTCGGATCTCACCGTTCTCAGCAGCACCAGGTGCTCCAAGAAGTCATCGTCCTCCTTTACCACACAGATCCGGGCACCTGTGCCCAGCTGGCAGCCTGGGAGACACGGTACGGTCTGTGCATGCCCAGGCTAGCCCCTCCAAAAAGCAAAAGAAAGGTGCTCCCCCCACCCAAAAACAGAACAGAGGCTTTCCCAGGTGCACACTCAGTGGGAAAGGGTGTGACGCTCAGTGAGTCACACCCAGCCTGGCTGCCTGCAGAGCAGAGCCACCATCCCCCAGCTCGCTCCTGTCACCAGGTCTCATCCTGGGGCTCACAGCTCTGTACCCCACAGCGCAGCTACGGGCCGATCCTCTGACAGCGACCGGGAGAAGTAAAACGAGCTGTTCATCCTCCAGAGCAAATCCAACACCAGAGACAACAGCACCCACAGAGTAACAAACCCCTGCCCTCACACTGACTGCTAATAAAGGAAAGGAGCTGCAGGTTGGAAATACAATGCAGGTGCGGGGGGTGGAGGTGGCATCAAAGCACCCACCACTCCCTCACACCCCACAGCATCACCTACAGCCCACGTGAGCACACTTTGGCTTGATTAGAGATGATGCCACCAGCCCTGCCAGCGAGACCACTGTCCCTGGGACCCCTGTTCTCTGGGACCCCTGTTCCCTGAGCAAGCCCCACCCTACCCTCCAGTGCTTGGGAAGTCGCTCATTAGCGCAGGGCTTGTGGGGCCTAAGGAGCAGCCCATGGGCTGGTTGGACTCTATGCCTCGGTGGAGGATAAGGCCATGGGCGGGACATGCAGGACCTGCTTGTGCGCAGAGTCAGCTGCTGGGCTTGGGGATGAGCCCCCCAAATGTCACTAGAGCCGGGTCTGAGGCTCTGAACTGGGAACACTCCCCGAGTTGCATTTCTTCTCTTTATTTAGTGATTTCATCATTGCAGGGTGTTAACAGCAAAACACCAAGGAAGGATCCTAGCAGGGGAGACCCTGCAGCATCCCAGGTCCAGTCCCTGTGCAGGAGCTGGGATTTCCCTGGCACCAGAAGGTGGCACTGGGCACCTCCGGCAGCTCTGCCTGCCCTCTTGGGGATGGCAGGGCTTAGGGGCTAGCACCATGGTTCGCCCAGAGCCCGGCTTTTCCCTGCTAGCCACAGCCTCGGGAGGGGGGATGGACCCCCTCGAACCTCAGGCAGCCACCCAGGAACAGCACATGGGGCAGCACCAGGACACCAGCACCAGCTCAGGACAGATTTGGAGGCACCACAGAGATTCAGAGGTTTATTTCACACAGCAGGGGGAACACAAACCAGGACAAAAACTGTACAGTCACTGAACATACTGACACCAACTTATGCCCAAAGATGCTGCGTGGCAGCGCAGTGTGGGCAGGGCACGTCTGCACACGTGTGAGATGAGAATCCACCTCCCGTCCCTGAGTGGCACAGACATGGATATCTGCTCCAAACGAGAGGGAGAAACTGCAAGAGATCTGACAAGATCATAATTCCCTGGTTTTGGAAGTCCTCCGTGCCCAGAGCTCCTCTCATTCCCCTGAGCTTTTCCTTTGCTGAAGGCATCACTGCAGCTCCTGGAATTGCACTCACCTCTGGAATGCAGCAGCTGGGGCAGGGATGGAAATCCTGGGAAGAGCTTGAGCCTGCAGGAGGCTCTTCTCTCCTTCTCAACACACTGTCCAAAACTGGCCAAGCCTGGGGCGACAGGGTCCTTTGTCCTTCAAGAAAGCAGGGCTGGCAGTCTCCACATCCCAATGCCAGCCATGCCAGGAACACTCCAGGTGGGAGTTTGTCCCCTCTCCACACATCCCTGAGGCTGTGCTGCCCCTTGGTGAGAAGCTCCAGAGCTTTTCCCCAGCTCCAGGTCTCCAGCACCAACGGCACGAAGGAGCTAGTGTTGTCCCAAAACCACCAGCGTTCCCAAGGGAGATCCTCTCCGGGTCGGTGCACGCACTGGAGGGTCCTACCAGCACTGTCACCCCTGGTGCTGCTTCTCCAACCCTGTACCTGCAACAAGAGGGTGGAAGGTGACACAGTGTCACCCACCAGGCTCAGCTGGGGACAGGGACCCACAGCCACCACCCCAGCAGGCACAGGATGGATCCAGGAGCACCATGCGCAAGGTGTGCAGCTCCAGTGAGCCAACGAGGCAGCAGCCCAAGGAGGGTTAAAGCTCTCGGGGCAGTGGGGAGGTGTCGGCAGCTGTGGCCGGGCAGACACTGGACTCACGTGCCCGAACCCGGGCAGCAGCCTGGGGCTGGCCGCGGGCTGTGGTCCCCGGGGAGGGCGGCGGCCAACGTGGGCAGAGGAGAGGCCGGAGGGATGATGACCCGGCCGGGGGCAACACTCTCCTCCCAGCTCTCGGCTGCTCCCAGTCAGTCGGACAGACCCGCGGGCATCTCTCCGCCAGCAAACCTGAAATAGGGGAGCACAGGGGGTGAGAGCCCAGACCCTCCCACCATTCACCATCCCATGTTCCCAGCATGGGCGTATCCTTCCCAGGGAACACCTCTGGCACCTCTATCTGCACATCTCTGCTGCCCGCGCAGTCTGGCAGGAAACCTCTCCTGCCCTCAGATGTCAGGAGAGACACATGGTTAAAATCCACAGTAACCAGAGTAACTCCAATTTTGTGATACTAATAAAAGAACTCAGTGTGGAAAAACCCCAGCCTACAATTTGGAGGTGTAAATCCGTGTCAGGGTGCCGGCAGGGCAGAGCCACAGCATGGGCATCCCCACCATCCCTGCCAGCCCCGCACCAGCCCTGTCAGCCCTCTGCGCTGTGCGGGCTGCCGGCTCCGGGAGCGCATTTCCCGTCGAGGGACGGAGCAGGATGAAATTAATTCCCTTCCCAGATTTACACAGCTGGAGGGCAAAGCAAGCCGCATAGCCCAGACTGGCGACGGTAGCTGCAGTATCTCGCTCTGGAGAGCATCCCCGCGTTTTCCTTCTTTAGCAGCAGAAAGTGGGATCGGGAGGAGAAGGGGGGAATCCCAGGCTTTCGCTCAGCTGGTTTGCTTCCCTGTTCACCACCCGTGTTTCCTTTACCCAGGAACAGCAGACCCAGTCCTGGCGGGCTGGAGTGGGACTGGTTGGGACCCCAATTTTGCAGCCCAGTGGAGGGGCCAGAGTTTTAGGGGAACATAAGGGAAGAAGCCAGTGGTTCCCAGTCCCACATCCCAGAGCCTCTCCCATGTACTCCGGGGTCTGCCTGCTTCCCCAGCTCTGCACTGCACTGTACTGTCAGAGCACAGTCTCACCGTTGACAGTCCCCCTAGTCACACCCTAAAGGGCTGGACTGGACCCCTTGAGCCCCTCCCCAGCAAATGCCTACAGGTACTTACTCATCCAGCTGTGAACACAGCGTGGTCTGCGCGCCCTGCAGCCGAGACTCGCCCAGGGGCCGCTGCCGGTGGCCACTGCCCTGGGGCAGAGGAGTCTCCTCCGTTCTGCTGCCGCTGCCCTGAGCCTCGCCGTCCTCCACGGGGCGCCCGGGGGCCGCCTTGCTGTCCTCTGCAGGGCCCCCCCGAGAGCTGAAGGCACAGGGGCAGCGCTGCAGGTCCCGTGAGACGGCGTGGAGCCGGCGGTCGGCGCGGCGTGGGCAGCACAGCAGCTTGCGGAAGGCGCTCCTGAAGTCGGGGCTGCGGCAGTAGATGATGGGGTTGAAGGCTGAGTTGATGTAGCCCAGCCAGTTGAGGAAGAGAAAGAGCTGGTCCGGCACCAGTGACCGGCAGAAGACCTTGATGATGTTGGCCACAAAGAAGGGCAGCCAGCAGAGCGTGAAGATGCCCATGATGATCCCCAGGGTTTTGAGCGCCTTGTGCTCCTTGATGGCCAGCAGACGAGAGGGCCGCCTGCGCCGGCTGCTCCTGGACGTGGGGCTGGGGGGCTCCTGCAGGAACCTCACCTTGTCCTTGCCAATGAGCTGGACGTGCCGCGTAGCCACAGCAAAGACTCGTACGTAGACAAAGATCATGACGAGCAGGGGCACGTAGAAGGAGATGGTGGAGGAGATGATCGCATAGGTCATGTTGCTGACAAAGTCGCAGCAGCGTGGGTCGTCGTAGCAGCGCGCCGCCTGCTCGTCCGCCCCGTCCCGCCACCAGTGGTTCATGATGGGCAGGAAGGAGATGAAGGCAGAGATGGCCCACACCAGGCACACCACGGACCGCGCCCGGCCCTTGGTCATCAGCGCCTCGTACTGCAGCGGGGAGGTGATGGCAAGGTAGCGATCCACAGCGATGGCGCACAGCGTCTCGATGCTGGCCGTGACACACAGCACGTCCAGCGAGGTCCACAGCTCACACACCATTGTGCCGTAGGGCCAGTGGCCGCTCAGCAGGATGGTGGCCCCCGGTGGCACCACCAGCAAGCCCATGATGAGGTCGGCGCACGCCAGCGAGGTGATGAAGATATTGGTCATGGTCTGCAGCCGCGGCGTCTTAGAGATGGCCACAATCACCAGCAAGTTACCAGCCACGATGACCAGGACAGTGAGGCTGATGGCGGTCCCCAGCACCCACTGCCGGCCCAGGCTGCCGGCCCCGCTGCAGTTGCCGGAGCCCCCCCAGGCGCTGCCGTTGCCCGCGGGGAGGGGGCTCATCTCGGCCGGGCTGGGGGCACCGGCCCCGCGCCCCGCCGTGCACTCCTCGCCGCGCTCCCGGCGCAGCCCTCGGGGCGGACCGGCGGAGCCGGGTCCCCTCCGCGCCAGAGGAGGAGCCTTTAAAGCCGCGGGGCGGCCCCGGGCTGCCCGCTCCGGAGGGCGAGGGAAGGGGAGCGGGCGGCGGCACCTCCTCCCCCTGGACGCGCTGCCCCGGCCCGCCCCGCTCCCCCGGCATCCCCGCCGGACGCCTCAGCCCCTCGCCGTGCCCTCCCGCCCTTCTCCGTGCTCTCCATCCCCTCACTGTGCCCTCCAGCCCTTCTCTGTGTGCCCAGTCCCACATATCTGTCCTTGTTCTCCACGCACTCTGCACCCTGCCATGCACACCATCCTCTCCCTGTGCTCCCTGGTCCTTCTCGGTGAACCCTCGCCCCTTTGTGCGGCACTCACCGTGCCCCTCCCCACTTGCCCCTCTCCGTGCACCCCTTGCTGTGCTCAGACTCTCCCTGGGCAGGACAGACTGTCCCTAGTGGGGACGGTGACACCCCTGTCGTCCCCCCACCCCAACATCAGCACAGGATTGGCAAGGTGACGCCCCGCTTCCAAAGATGACACCCAGGGCCACAGTCACCATTTCACTTCCATATTCATTGCCTGAAGCTCCTTCCCAGTGGATGGAGGAGATCTTTCTTGCTCCCCTTCCTGAATTTGAGTGGGTGCTGGTGTTTGGAGACCACCACCCACATTCCTGGCCCACTCACTTGGCACTGGAGAACCACCAAAACTCTGGGAGGCTCCACAGCTTCCACAGGGTCCCTGGGCAAACTCCAGAGTGGATCATCTTTCCCTATCAGTTATTTATACAAATACTGGAACTTCTAAGACAGACAGTCTCCAAATGTGGCAGTTCGAAGTTTCAGCCAAATGGGGGAATGTTGACAAAGACGGAAAAAATATGTGTAAAAATGATCTGGTTGGAATTTCTTCCCATTCATGAGCTACGAAAGCAGAGTCCTGGTTTTATGAGCTTGATCTTTACAAGGCTGTTTTGGATTTCAAAGCCCTCAGCCAAGGGCTTGATCCAATCTCACTCAGCTCCCAGCCCTGGCATTTGCTGCTGGCTGGGACTGAGCTGGGAATTGCTGTTCACAGGGCAGTTTGTCCTGCCCCAGAACGGCACATGGCACAGACACAGTGTGTGCAGGGAGGTTGTTGCTTGTCCGGGGTGGCTGCACACCTGCCTCCAGAGGGCACTGGCACATGGAGCTGGATTTGTGTCTAAGACTAAAGCAAGAGCATCCATGGGACTGTCCTTGGGTAATGAGGGCTTTGGGCTTGGCTGTGTGCAGTTGCCAAAGGCCAGGCATGGGGCAGGATGCCCAGCTCTGGAGTGATCAGGGGCTGCTGGCTTCCCATCCTTCCCTATGCTTTCCATCCTCACCTCTGCTTCTCATCCTCGCCTCCTCTTTCCATCCTTGCCTCCACTTCCCTGGCAGCCCCAGCTGCCCTGCAGACCTGGACTATGTGCTGGCTCCCAGACACCAAAGGGACTGCAACACTCATCCTTAGGGATTTTACAGCCCGTTTTCCTGTAGACAGTCCCTCATGGCATTTTCTGGCCATCCTCACCCCGCCGTGCCCTGAAGGGAGCTCCCCCTGCATTCCGAGTCACGGACAGACACACTGCCCGTCGCAGGACAGACAGCCTGGTGCTCTAGAGGAGCCAAGCAGCCATCCAGCCCCCCATCCTGATGTCTTCTCTCTGGAACTCAAATCAGTGCCATTCCTGGACAGGAGGGCTCGACGCCCTGCCCTGTTCCCAGGGAGCAGATAGGACTGGGGAGAGAGACTCTAAGGCCTTGCATCAGCACCAGGGAAGTAACGTGGCTCCGTATCTTTGTCCCAGTTTTACAGCTGGAAAAGCTGAAGCACAGAGGTGCTGGGTCTCACTCAGCCCTGACCCCCATCCCTGCTGCTCAAGAGCCTTGATCCAAGCCCTCAGAGGGATGGAGACCGTGCAGCCCAGGGCTGTCACCAGGGGAAGCATTTTCTTCCCTTTCCCATCCCTGCCACAGGCCAGGACTGCTGGCCTGGCTCTACCTGCAAGGCCACTGGCAGTGGGGGAGGCAGAGCCAGCCCTGGCAAAATGCCATAGGAAGCCAGTGGGTCAAGTGTTGTTTAGAAAACTCTGAAAAATATGTTTATGCCGTGGATCAGAGCAGCTCCTTTGGCTGTTGCTGCAGAATAAACAATGGGTATTTAAAAATACTTTTTTACACATAGAGAATCAGAATCAATTAGGGGAGACCCCTACTTGGGGAGAGTTGGAAAGCGGGGAACAGGCATCTCCTTGCTGAGCAGCACATGGAGTTCCTGGTGCCCACGGATGTGTTTAGAGAGAGGAAACAGATGCCTTGAGCTGCTCCCAGACACATCTGAGGGCACACGGGCTCTGCTTGCTCACAGAGAGTGAGGGATGAGAGCTCAAGTAGCAGCTATGGATAAAGCAAAAGCTTTTTATAGCTGAGAACTCGCTCCCTCCCTGGCATGTGGCCACATACTCGCCGGTACAGGACACGAGATAAACCCTTCACACGGTGGAGTCGCAGAGGTGTCACTGCTCCTGGCCACACCAACAGTGGGGACACCAGCGTCCCCCTCTCCCCTCTGGTTCAGCTTCCTCAGCTTCACATTGCAGCAGAGGGTCCAAAACCAGCCCCAGTGCAGCAGGTGATGGTACCAAAACTGCCCACCGAGCCCTCAAGGGGTTTCACCTGTCCGTCCCAAGGGAGGACACCTGGGGACAGCACAGGACATGGCTTAGGACCATGTGATGCTCTTCCCTCTGCCTAAGAAGCCCAAAGAGCACCATTTTACCCCAAATTCCCTCTCCAGGGAGGGAGCTCTGGGCTCGCTGGGATGGGCACAGGGCCAGGCTGGGCTTTGGGAATGGGTCCTGCTCTGGCTGTGTGTCCACAGAAGTGATAGAATCTCCTGGACTTTCAGAATAGTTTCCATATCAGATCCACAAATCTTGCTTTGAAGTTGTTTGGGATTCTCTGTCATCACATTTCCTCGTCAGCACATAAATAGGCTGTGATGAAGCTTTAACCCCTGGGTACTGCCTGTCCCAGGAAGCCTGCAGGAAGCTCCACATAAACTCTGGTCTTCATATAAACCCTCCTCCCTCAGCAAAGGCGGGCATGGCTCTGGGAGCTGAAGCACTGTCAGCCAGGGCTTGGGCAGGAAGTGAAAAATCTCTGTGTCAGAATAACAAAAAAGAAAAAAAAAAAAGTGCTGTTTCACTGACTCTTAATGCAAGCTGCTGTTTTTAGCAATGTGGGTTACCCAAGGCCTGCTCAATATCCCATGGCAAATATCCCACAGGCAGTGGGTATCCCACATTTGTGGGGTTCAAGCAGGGTCTGTGCTGTGCACCCGGGGTGGTTTATACCCTGCTGCACGTCTAGGAGCTCCCTTGAGCCGGTGCTGTCCCAGCACAGCTTCCCCAGCGCCCGGGGGGGTAATCCCTGTGCCACCCCGGCGCTGCCACCCCAGCCCGGGGGAGCCCCGGATCCTGAGGGGCTCCAAGCTCCCACGTCTGAAACACTCACATCCTGTTTTCCAAGCGAAGCCCCCGGGAGCTCCTGCCTCCTGCCTCGACGGTGATGAAAGAGGCAGTGCGGGCACCCGGGAGGTCGGAGCCGGCCCAGCCGGGGCTGAGGTCACTCTGCTCCCTGTTTATTAGTCCGTTCCCACAGTGTTTTCCCCTACAGACACACTGCTTGGAGGAAAGAGCCGTGGTGCCCTTCAGAGGCCGGGCAGGGCTGCTGGGATCCCTCTCCTCGCCTGGGGCACCCCGGGGTGAACAGATGGGGGCTGAAGGGGTGGGAAACCCGCCACGGAGAATGCAGCTTGTGGCCACTGGCATCGCTTCCGAGGGGAGGAGATGGAGGCACGGATCTGGCTCCAGGGCCATCCTGCCCTGCCCAGAACAGGCAGCCTAAGACCAGGCACAGCCACTCGTCACCCCAGGGCTGCAGCTCTTCCTGAGGCCACGGCAGCATTGAGGGAATGAGGGAAAGGGGCATTGAGATCCTGAAACCCAGCCAGTGACAAAGGCTGCACTAAGGCAATCCCAGGTCCCGCCCCTGCCCCCCAGATGCCTGCGCAATTATGTTTTCAAATTAAAAAATAAATCATAGTAAAGCTGTTTTCTTTCCTATGTTGCTGAGAGGAAAGCCTGTGACAGCAGCAGCAGCAGGGCAGTGCCTGCAGGTAGCTATTCCCAATTTCTGACATTTTTATCATACCTTGCAGGTTCCATTTCTGACAGGTCCCATCTCACTCCATCTGCAAGTACCTGGAGAAGGCAGAGTCCTCATGCATCAGGACCTGCAAAGGTTTTACAGATGTTTTCACAGCTCCTTTCCCATTGTTTCTGGTTTTCCTTCAGTTGTTGCTAAAGCAAACTAGGGTGGGGGAAGGAGGGAGAAGCTTGCAATAACATGCGTCCAGATTTCACAAGAAGTATGGGAGGTGTTGAGAAAAAACATCAACAACAGAAATAACCTCAGAGAGAATTGAGCTTTCAGGCAGGGCTTTCCGAGGGGGAGAGGAGCATCCTGGCCGTGGGATTCCCAGCTCTGCCCCAAAGCAAGGTGGCAGGGCGAGGGTCCAGCCCTGCTTTGGGGAAGCTGGCAGGGATGAGGGAGCGAGTGCCAGCAGCCCCAGGTGGAGCCACCTACCAGCCCAGCCACACCGTGGGACACCGGCCAAGCTGCCACGTGCCACCCAGCTGCTTCCCCCTGCCCCTCCTCTGCCCCCTTCATGCCCAGGCACCTCTGCCAAAGCTCCTGGCTATGCCCACACTGCCCTACAGCACCCACCCCTGCTCCGCAGCCCCCTGGTTACCTCCTGGGGCTGACACCAGGCTGTGTTTGCTTCCAGCCCAATGCTTGCAGGGAGGAAAACCAACAACAAGGAGGGGGAGAAGGAGGAAGAGAAGGAGGAACAAACACCCCCTCTGGCTCTGGCCATGGGTACCATGGTGAATCCCACGCCATAGTGGCTGTTTCTAGCACGTGTCAAGAGCAGGACCCAAAGAGCCCATCCCAGGGCTGCGTTTTGGGGTGCTGAGCACCCTCAGCAATGCCAGGGGTGTCCCGACAAGGGCTGGGGCCAGCGGAGATGCCCTTCCCAAAGGCAGGATGGGCTTGTTTATGGGGCAACTTTTATCTGCACAAACAGCCCTTGGGCGGGCAGCAGGGATGTGGCTTTGTCCCGGTTTGTCCTTATCGCCAGCCGCGATCGGAGGGGAATGTAAACACAGATGCATAGGGTGGAAATGCCGCGGCACAGGGACATCCTCACTGGGACAGGGTCCATCATCATCCCGTCCTTCATGGGGCTAGAGTGGGGTCCCCAGGCCTCCACGGGAGGGGTGGGCTGCAGAGAGGGCTGGGGATGAGCCTTCCCACACGGGAGCCGCACAGACAGGAGGTGATGGATCGGGCAAGATGAAAGCTGCCAGCCCACCAGGCAGGAGTTTGTCCTTCCCTCGGGTTATTTGCTTCCTGTCTCAGCAAACCTTCCTGTAATGACAGCCCAGTCGGGATTGGTGGAAGTGGGGCCGCTGATGGCAGGGCCAGGCAGGAGCTGTCCCTCCTGCCATCCCCCAGGGCTGCTCTCGCACCAGGGACAGGGGCATTTCATGACTTATAAAACACATTTTCTTCCCCAGAACCCTGCCAGGGGAGTGAGTCCTTCCCCAAAAGCCGCTCCTGCTCAGCTACCAGTGATTCAAACCAGGTAAGAAGCAAACACGGTGCTGGTGGAGAGACAGACACCTCAGAGAGGCACTTCTGCTCCCGATTTAGAAGGCAATAATGCGATAACTTCATGTCACATGAGGATGACGAAGGGCTTTCCAGCCCTGGGAGCTGCCCATGGAATGGGCAGATAAAATGCCCTGGAGAGGAACATACTGTAATCAGAGGGTGCTGGTAGTGTGGGTGGGAGAACACCCAATGCCCCTTCCCTGCCTGCAGGCCCCTCCCAGGCGGTTGGAGGTGGTGTCCAGGGGCAGGAGTATCCCTGTTCCCTGTGTGCTGCCAGGAGCACCGAACTCCAGCAGGGACTGGGATGGTGACACCGTGATACGGCTGGCCCTGCTCTGCCTCAGCCAGGATGTGCCCTCAAACCCTGACCTTCCCCCAGTCCTTGACCCCACAACGGTCCATTCTCCAGCAGAAGGAGGAGGAGGAAATGGCAGTGGCCGTCTCTCTGGGTTGGGGGTCACTGCTGATGTCATTCCATGCCGGAAATGTTCTTTTCCTGCCCCAGTGCCCACTAATCGATTCAGCAGCTGGCACAGGGCGAGGGCTGCCTGCCTGACACCACAGCCTGCCTGGGCTCCCAGGGGTCCTTGGGGGGCAGAAACACCCCTGTCCATACCCCAGCCTGGCAGGAGACCACTGCCCCGGACACCAAAATGCTGTCCCATAGAAAATGCTCGGAGATCCCCTGGGGACCCCCAGCACCCCAGGGCACGACCGTGGCTCCACAGGGATGAGGCTGGCCCTGGGCCAGGGTCTGGAGCAGTGTGTGGCTGCCGAGCTCCATCTGTTGGAGCCAGGGTGATCGTTTGGACAGGACGGGGCTGGCTGTGTCCCACCACAGCCTGGACCAGGAGAGCAGCCTCAAGCCCCGACCCAGGGACGGTCACTGCCACAGCCTCGGTGACCCCGCGGAGTGACCAGGCGGAGCCCTGCCGAGATGCTGCTGACATCTGCTGGCATCTGTCTGTGCCGGCATCTGTGCTGGAATGCAGCCTGGCTCCCGGCATCCCGGCCATTAGCATATGTCAGCACCGGACCGGTGTCCGGTGAGGGTCAGCAGAGCCCCGTGGCCACGGCTGGGGGAGCAGGGAAGGGATGAAGGGCTTCTTCTAGAGGGTACTCATGAGCAGGGTGGTCCCAAGGATGCTCGCAGGGGCTTCATGCCAAGGTTTCATCCCTGGGCTCCCCGGCCTCCCCCTGCCCAGCCCAGGGATCCCGCCCAGCCGACCCAGCGCCCCTCCCACCGCACTTCAGCTTCTCTTTAAATCTTTTGTTTAATAAAACATTAAGACAAACCCTATTTTTCCACAGCTCCGGGCCCGGGCAGCCCCACCGGAGCATCCCCAGGGACACGGCGTGGGGGGTGCCGGAGCCGTGTGTGGCCCCCCGGGTCCTCCCGCATTTGTTCCCAGCTCCTCGGGGGAGGCAAAGCCATTTGGGATGGGGGTCTGCCACCCAGCCGGGCAGACATCTGTCCCGCAGCGTTCCCACGGGGACCACCCGGACCTCCCAGGGCGGCCACCCCGCGTGGGCAGGGGAGGGCACGAAGGGGCAGCGTTACCAACAGCCACCGACTCTGTGGGATCCCCGCGTGGCGAAGGGCCCGCGGCACGGGGGGCACAGGGGAAAGCGCGACCCCAAAATCGGAGGGCACAGGCCGAGGGTGCCTCGGGGGAGAAAAAAGGGAGAAAAAGGGGACTCGGGGACGCGTCGGGGAGTCCCGCCCAGACCCCGCCCATTTAGCGCTAAGCCCCGCCCCCGCAGGGACAGGTTTTTATTAGCATAACCCCGCCCCTCTGCGTAAACACCGCCCATATATGGTGTGAGCCCCGCCCCGTTGTTTTCACAAAGCCCCGCCCACTAAACGAGCCCCGCCCCATCCCGCTCGCGCGGCGGAAAGGGCGTGGCCCGGGCCGGAAGCGGCGGGCGGGCGGCGGCAACGCCGGTCCCGGTCCCGGTCCCGGTCCCGGTCCCGGTCCCGGTCCCGTCATGTCGGGCCGCTGCTGCCAGGGGCAGACCCCCAGTCGCGACATCCCGGGCCCCGGCAAGTGCCTCGCCCTGCCCGACGGGGCCCCGCTGCCGCCCGGCGACTACAGCACCACGCCGGGGGGCACCGTGTTCGGGACCACGCCGGGCGGTGAGCGCCGGGCTGGGCGGGCCCTTGCTGGGGGAAAGCGGGGAGGTCTCACCTGCGGGGGGGAGGCCTGGGGGGCTCGGTTTGAGCAAGGGTTTGCAGGGGAGGGGAGAGCGTTCCCCTTTTGTCCCAGGAGAAGGACGGAGAGCCCCCGCTTTGTCCCGGGACTCGGTGGAGGCTTGGGAGCGCTAGGGCAGCAGCACTGCACCTGCCCGGGTGTCCGTGCTGAGGAACACGGCAGCGCCTCGGGAGCCTCGCAGGGAGCAGCCTCAGCCTCCCCATGGTTACTGATTAATTCTAATCTCTAATATTTGCTGTTTTCTCTGGCAGTCAGCAAACCTTGGGGCATTTTTCTTTATTTCTAATCCCAAATCACTCCAAATTCGGGAGCGCTCCACTGCTGCAAACAGGCCATGGGCTTGTTCCCTCTTTGTCTGCTGTCCGGTCCTGTGCAGCCTTAGAACTGCCAGGAGAGGAATCTCTAGGGATTTGATACTCAAATAAGAGCAGTAAATTGATTGTGCTAAGGGTTCCTCTATTAGAGAGGTTCTGTGTCCCCATCTCCTCCTTGGGTGTTCATTTTTGGCAGTTTGGCCCCAAGAGAAGTGGCCGCAGTTCCAGGTGATGGCACCTGGCACAGGGTCAGTATGGGGACTTCCAGCAGCCTCTGCTGCTCCTGAGCCGGGACTTGGGATGATTTTTTTCCACACCTTGCAGAATTTTACCCCGGTGGTGCTGCAGATCACTGCATCCCTGTCCAGATGGATGTGAGCGGCAGGAATGGTGAAGCCGTGCTTGAAGTTCAGCCAAAAGAACAAACTGAGAGAGGGGATGGAGGTTTTGTTGGTCCCTCGGATCTACCACAGGATTCCAGGGGTTAAAATTCGGAGAGAAGGGGAAGCGACACTGCTGACTCACCGGGGTTTGTCTGTGCAGAAGAGCTGAGGTTTGGGGTTGTTTTGACCCTGGTTCCCTCCTCTGAAAGCAGCAAATCGCCGAAAGGCTCCAGCAGCACCTGCAGGAATTGTGTTGAGGTGTGGGAGACTTCCCCAGCCATGAGTAACACAGCACAAATGAGCAATTAGCGGCGCGGAGTAATGAGCCCGCCGGGCTATCAGCTCTTTGTTCCCGGGGAGCTCCTGAGCGTCTGGAGCGGGAGGAGAAGCTGGGCCGTGGTTGTGGCCGGGGTGTGCCCACCTGGCAGCGCCCACGGTGCTCTCTTGACCGCACTCGGGGCTGTCCCCGCCTGCCTGGGGACACCGTGTTTGGGGACACCGTGTGCTGCCCGGCCCTGCCGCGGGATCACCCTGCTGCTGGAGGACAGACGCGCAGGGCTGAGAGTCTGCCTTGTGGGGCTTTCAGGGAGCAGAGCATCCTGTGGTGTGTGGGTTTTCCTGTTAAATACACCCTGACCTCCCTGGCAGTGCCGGGGAACTGCCAGGAATGTGGCTTTGGGCGTGTGAAGGAGCCTTTTTGTGCCTGTGACAGCCCAGGTTGGGTGTCCTGCTCCAGATGTCCACAGGCCCTTGGCTTTCGGGAGCTTTGGGCATGAGACTGTTGGAAGAACGTGGAAGCTCTGTGCTCCCAGTGCTGGTACATGAGCTGCAGTTCCAGGAATCCCTGTCCTAGTCCTCCTTGAGCTTCCCAGGAATTTAACACCCCTCTCCCAGCCAGCTGACTGTTGGGTTGGATCCTCATCCTGAAACAACTCAAGTTCAGAATCATCAGTGAAAAGTTCTTCGGTGTTTTGAGAACTCCCTGGCAGAACTTCATTGGAACACAACACCCGGACACGTTATTTTATGTATTTATTTTGTATTTATAGTGTTCAAACCAAAGGGAGGTGGTTGTTCCAAGACAGATGGTGGCAGGAGCTGTTTGCCCACACGTGTGTACTTTAGTTAATGCTTTTGGGGAGGGCACAAGGACAAGTTCCTTTCCCTCTGGCTGGAACGGGAGCAGAGCAGGACGTACCTGATCCAGAGGGGTGTGCAGCCTCCTACTGGGAAGAAAACAGTGTTTTCCAGTATTTCCTGGGTTAAGGCTGTGGGCTGTTTGGAGGGAATCCCTTTTCTGGCTGTGGTTTTTGAGCTTTTTCCATGAAATTCCTTTATAAGGAACAGGGTGTTCAGTGGTTCCTAGAAATCCATGCCTGGAGGCTCAGTGTGGCAGGCTAGAGCTGGGTGGTTCCTGGTTAACCCTTAGAACAGAAACAATCTGTGTAAGCCTTGACCAAGGTGTGTGTAACTGCTGCTCTGCCAAGGGAAGTGTACGTGCAGGAATTCCCGCTGGGCAGCACTCAGAGGGACACGGCCCTGCCACGTCCTGCCCCTGGTGTGTGTCCACCTGCAGCTTTCAGCCCTGGTTCTGGTCATGAGTGGAAATTAAATTCAGTTTTCTGTTTGCTTTGTGGGCTGGCGTGACCTTGAGCAAGGTGGAAGGGGCTGGATCTGCTGCTTCCAGCCCCTGTCTAGGGTCTGGAGCCCTGCGTTGCCTCTGGGCAGCAGCTGGCAGCTTTGGGTACCTGATGCCTCGCCTTTAGTGCAGGTACAGTGTCAGTGTACCTGGCTTTCGGGTAGGGTAGCACAGACTGAGCGGTGAAGTGCTCCATCACAGTTGCTGCTTAAATATCCGAGAATCCCTGAGTGTTTTGGATTGCAAGGGACCTGAAAGATCATCCAGTTCCCCACCCTGCCCTGGGTAGGGAGGCCTGACCACGTTCCTGTCCCCCGCCAGGTACCAGGATTATTTATGACCGTAAGTTCTTGATGGAATGCCGCAATTCTCCGGTTGCCAAAACACCTCCCTCCGACCTTCCGGACATTCCAGGTGTTACCAGCCCGAACATGGAGGAGTTGAAGCTTGAAAACCACCATGTCCAAAACTGTGAGGAGAAAGAGAGTGCAGGTAAGTGCAGGCAACAAAACCCCAACAACCTGTGAGGTGCACTGCTGGTTCCTAGAAATTCCAGAGCAGGAATGGAGCCAGGAGATTCCTGTGAGCTGTGCTCATTTCTCCAATAACTTCTTGTAAAGTCAGAGTGGGCTCAGTGTCACAGGGTAACAAGGTTCTTGTAGTTGACCCTGCTCTGGGCCCCAGCAATGTGACTTTTGCAGTTATTAGGTGTAATTTGATATCATTCCCATTAATTCAGCATTTGGGAAGCTGCTGTTGGATTAGGAGCCCTTTGGAGAGCAGAGGGGCAGCTGCTGCTGCCTCTCCCTGTGCTGGGCCGTGCTGCAGCTGCTTGGAGTTTCAAGTTACAATTCAGAGCAGGATTTACTTGGATTTTTAATATCAGCCTGAATTGTAAATTCCTCCTGCCTGTTTCTGACCCTGTTTTGTGACAGGGACACTTCACTGAGGCCCTGCTGCAGCAACACGAGCCAATGCTGCCCTTGAAGAATTGTTTTTAAAGTTATTTGAGGTTATTTCTTGAGGCAACCTGAACCTACCAAGTGCTAGTATTTATCTTCTCTCTAAAAATGAAGATCTGTGTGTGTGCGCTCACTCCAAGTAAAATCTTTCCAGAGTCAGGATTGCCGCATGCCTGACACACTGTCGTGACCCAAAGTGGCACCCTGAAATGCAGGTTGAATGCTGGGTTGTGACTCTCCCAGAGAATCCCTGTCCTCAGGAACAGCTCCTGGCTGCCCTGGCTGGTTCCTGTCAGGCTGTGGGAGCAGATCTTGGGATAATGACTGTGAGATGTGCCTCTCTGGGTCCGTACCAGTGATTGTCCTCGTGTGGTTCTTTACATTCCTTGTTACAAGGAAATCCAAGGGTAAGAATAAATTATTTAAAGGACATTTTCTCTACCTCTGCTCTGGTATGTCTGAGGGAAATCCCCCAGACACCTCTACCAGTGCTTCACAAGATGATTTGCACACCAACCCTGATGCCTGAATCCAGATTTTAAGCCCAAACCACCCCATTTCTGAAGCGCAGCTGCCAGCCGCTCCTTCACTAAAATCTTTGGTATTTAATGTGGAACTCTGAGGACTCATCTGGGGTTTTGTCCCTCCCAGCAGGTGAGGAAGAGCAGTTTGACATGGACATCTAACACACCTGCCCGGAGAGCGCTGATCCAGTGACGCAGCAGGACTTGTCTTGAGGATTCCCACCAGCCAGGCTTACAGCAGCCCATGCCTTGAGTGCCTTCCTGCTCCTGGGAAAGGCAGTCGATTTTCTTGGGAGAGCAGAGCGTGTCCTATTCCAGGGGCCGGGTCTCGGAATGCTGGAGGAGACACTCTCCCACCTTGGTTTTGGTTCCAGTTTTATGCTTTTGTTAATCATTTTAATACTGTAACAGTTACAGAAATGCAATATAAGGGAGAAATAAAAATCATGTGGAGTCTCCTGGTGTGGAGATGAATGCAATAAATGTGGCTTCTGTCCCTTATTCCTGCAAGCAACCACTGACCTGAAGCATTAAAATGGTACCCCCTGTGCTGCTGGGGCTGGGCCAAACATGCCTGTGTCCCACCTGGTCGCTGGAGCAAGTTTTGGTCTGCCAAATCTGTCCCCAGAACAGTGACAAAAACTGTCCTCTGAGTGCTTCCAGAAGGCTCAGTCACAGGTTGTGTTCTCTTGTGTGCCTGGCGAGGGGCCAGGCTCAGGCTGCAGGTGGGAATGTTTGGGATCAGTTCAGCTGCAGACACTTGGAGGGTCCCTGGCTCTGAGCTGCCCTCTGCCCTGCCAGGGAAAGGAAGGAGCCGCCGGCTCCTCCACTGCAATTCCTTCTTCCTGACATGTGCTTGCCTGGGTTGTGATCCATGGTGAAATTTCCATGCTGCTTTACCCTTGCTTCTCTTTTTCATCATGTGGTGGGTGGGAAGAAGAGCTTTGGGGAAGAGGGCTTCACAGGGAGGTTATAAACAAAGTCTGTCTGGGTTCAAGATGGGAATTTTCATCTAAGAAGGTTAATTTTGCTGTGGGAAGGTTCAGTTTGGGTCCCCAGAGCAAATATCTTCATTTTTAGCCTCAGCGAGGTTTGATAAATGTGGTCTGGACAGTCTGTAAGACACATTGCTGTGTTACTGCTGCGGGGGGGAGGCATCTCAAAGGAGGGGAATCCGTATGGGGCACAGCCTGAGCTTCAGACTTCCTGAACCACAAGGTGTGTCTGTGCAAATCAGGTTTGGTAGATAGCATTTAAATATCTGCTAATGAAGCTCAGTGGTGACATTATGATATGCAAACCCTCAATAATGAGTAACAGAACAAAGCAATTGCTACAGATAAACCTGCATTTCTCTAAGATAAGATTTAAGGGTTTCTCTGAAACCTTAATGGGAACAAATCCAAATTTATTGCCCTCAGGTGTGACTTTATCAGTCTCAGCTGCACCAGTTAGGTTCTGATGGGGATTTTTAGAGAGGAGCTGCTGCAGCTGGGGCTGACTTTTTTCTGTGCTAAATTGGTGGTTTTGGTTAAAAATGGCACTGCTGGACTGTGGTGCAGCTGCAGTCCAGCTCATGTCCTCAGAGCCTTCCTGCTCCAGTCACTGCTGTCACATCAACCTCCAGCTGCAATTTCAGCAGGGGCAGCAGCAGTTTTTGGTTTAGGAAAACTTCCCATGTTGATGGTAATTTCCCCGAAGTTCCCCTACTTCGGGGAAGACTGAAATCGCTGTGACAGGCTGGGCAGGGTCTGCAGGGACTGAATCTCTGTGCTGGTGCCGGGGCTCGTTCTCCTGCTCTGCCCTAACCAAAATGTTAGGAATTACCACTCCAGTGCGGATTTAAATGGGAAGGGTTGGATTGGTGGAAGCCTTGGTGAGCAGGTTTCCTGGAGAAGGACCTCTCTCAGCAGGATTGGACCTCTCACCTGAGCTATGTGTCTGGGCAGTGTCCCACTGTGTGAGCCAGGACTGTGGTTTTGATGGGAGACATGGTCCTGGTGACCCTGGCCGACCTGGGTGGCCCTGGGATACCCGAGGGGTGCCATCTCAAGCTGAGGGCCGCACATCCAGGCAGTTTAGAGGAGAAACGAGCTGATTTCAGCCTCAACCAGCCATGGCTGTTGCAGGAGCAGGAGCCTTGTGGTGTTGGGATTTGGTGTCGGTACAAAAGTGGCTGCCTGGTTTTTGGGGGTGTCAGGTATTGCAGGTAATGCTCTTAAATGCCATTCTCTCCCACCTGTAGGAGAGGTAACACGTGCTGGAGGTGTTAAGTACTTTGTCTATGTCCCGGCAGCTCTGGCAGCTTTGCATCGGTATCTGCTGCTTATGCAGATCTGAGGGAGCATCAAAGCACCAGGTGCCTCCGACAGCGACTCGTAGCTGATAATTCAGAGGGAGGGAGGACACCCTGTGAAACACCTGGCCAGGTGTGACCAGGGCTCTGTCCAGGAGGGTCAGAGCTCCTGCTGGGTTCTCTCTTGTGCAGAGCCCTGGGGCCATGGGCACATCAGGACAGTTGTGGGGGACAGATAGATCCGTGACCAAAGCGGTGGATGTGATGAGGTAATGAGACACTTGTGGACATCTGTTCTGCTGCAATTTGTCCTAAGCCCATTCCTTAAACCTTTTCACCCATGGTATGGGACCAAGTGGTGTCAGCATCCCATTGCTCTGGTCCTTTACCCTTCACTCCCTCCCTCACGCTCCCAGCTGCTGCATCCTTCAGCCAGATAGTTTTGGATCCATCTCCTGCATGCATTCATGTTTGCAGCTCTGCAAGCTTGCCTGAGCTTTGCAAGGAGCAGCTCAGCATTCCAGGGCAGATCTCTGTTTCACCAGGGTCTTTTCCTCACCCAACACTTGCACTCCCAGGCCGAGGAGCTGTGTTTTGCAGGGACTGAGCCCAGTTGTGCACAGTGGGAGGGAGGGAAGGAGGCAGTCGTGGGTGGCTGAGGCACAGCTGGGATGCTCTGGGGAGGTCCAGGGACAAGTTGGCTTTGTCGTTGCATTTCCCATCCCAGCCCCTTTTTGTCTCAAGCAGGCAGAGCAGCACACCCGGTGTCCCTGTCCTGCCCCACATTTCTGTGTCCTACTCCATGTCCCTGTGTCCTGCTCTGTGTCCCAGTCACGGGACAAACACCACCTGCCCGACCCAGCTCGTGCTTTAACGCACCATTTGTACAAATATCAGCCTGGACCTGTGATAAGACCCCTCAGTCTGTTTGTTCTCACTCTTTCCTTTTTGTGTGCCCAAAGCAATCTGTGCCTGCTGTCCCCCCTGGCCAGGCCAGCCCTTCCCAGAGCAGAAACCTGCCAGCTCCTCCCCAGCCCTGGGATGCTGAAGGGTCGCAGGCAGCACCTCGTGGCAGGACTGGGGCTGTCCCCCCACTTTATTTTCTTGCGTGTCTGGGCTCCCTCTGTCCCCCGCCGATGTAGATTGGGGCAGGAGCAGGGCCAGAGCTCTTCCTGCTCAGTTCAGGTCCCCCCTCACAGGCCGAGCCTGGCAGAGCCCGGCTCGCCAGCAGATCCTTGCCTAAACCCGACTTTATTGTCATCATCCACACTTTGATGTTTTCCTTACAGCCCTGGAATCCCAGCCTTTATTTTTCCACCCTGCTCTTCCTAGGGAACGGCTGCTGCCCCCCCCGCCCCGCCACAACTTTTGAACCCGCTGCTGGATTCCAAGCAGGCGTGACGGAGGGGCAGAGATGGCAGAGATAGAGCATCCGGCGGGGCTGGGGGCCAGGGCGTCCCGGGGTGGGCGTTGGGGGAGTGAATCCTCCTGCTTTGGAACCAGTTTTGAGCAGGAGTAGCAAAACTGTGGACAAAGAGGCAGAATAATGTAATTTTACATCACCCAGAGCACAGATGTGCAGGTTCCTGCTTGCCTTTGCCTCCTGCCGGGGGTCAGCCCCGCGCCCCCGCCCCACCCTTGACAGCTCCTGCAAATGACCCTCTAATGACGGGATGGTCGCAGTGTGAAAGCTGTTGGAATATGTAAGCGGCCCCGGGGAGGGGCTGCTGGGGCGGGGGGAACACCAGACACGCTTTGTTTATCCGCCGGCTGGGATGTGGATTGGGGATAATCAGGCTGGGCTGGGATGTGGAGTCGGGGCTGCTGGTCCCAGGAGGGGCGGAATGGGGGTGGCCCCTGTCCCAATCCTGCGCAGCCACCAGGGCCACCCGCCGCCAGCCCCGGCGCTCGTGGTCCCGCCCGTTCCCTCTGCTGCGTGGGGGCCACCAGCGGGTCCCCACGCGTGCGTCGTGTCCTAATCCATGGGGACAGCTGTGAACCTGGGGAATCCCAGACCCATGGCCGGGGGTGCAGCGCGGGCAGCTCGGTCAAACCCGGGACTGAGCCCCGCTGCCCAGGAGGAGCAGCCCCTCCCCAGGGCTGCCGTGCGGGACGACACGGTCACCCCGGGGCGCTCAAGACCCCGGGCATCTCCCCCAGCCCCATCACTCCTGATGGGTGACCCAAAAGAGTTGCCTGCACCGGCCATGTGCAGGGCACGGCCCTTTCCTTATCTCCGAGGGGTAAATAAAGGAGGAAAATCCCTTTAGCCTCCCCTTCCATGCCTGCAGGTGCCTCCCTTGCTCTTGAGCAACCCCTTATCAGGGTGGGAGCAGCTTCGTCCTTATCTCACGTGAGCTTTGGAGCTTTCGAGCATCTTTTGCACTGTTGGAGGGACCTCCTTGCTCTGGTAGTTTCAGGGGCAGCCAGAGCCCACCTGCTCTCGGAGCAGGCTGCAGCCAGAGCAGGGAGGAGCTCTGGATGCAACAGACGGGACACAGAGAATGGGACACTCACACCCTTGGCAGACTATCAACAGCAAAAATCAGCAGAATCCAACGGGCATTTTTAATATATATAATTTATTGATGAGTTGTACAGCTGTGACCTTTTCGCTACCACCCTATCCAGCGAGGGGGAAAAGGCTTGAGCAGAGCTGTGGTTAATAGTTTGTAACTGCTGCCCACCTGGATCTGCCAGCTGGGGCTCTGGACATCAGGTAATACACTCGCTTGTCTGAGTTGCAATAGAAATCTGATCGTTTTAATAGAAATACAATAGAATTCTTGGGAGGAATGCCTAAACCCCAGGAGAGACTGAAAATTCCAGTGGTGTGGATGCTCAGCATGGCCAGACACTGGAGCTGCAGAGTCCTGAGAACCTGTGGCTACTGGTAATTCCCATGGCTGGGAAAAGCAGCATTGCCGTGGGCCCTGTTGTGGCAGGGAATGATGCTGCTGAGCTCCAGTCCTGCACCTCAGCTCCTGCCTCTGTTCCAGACACAGCAGTCGCCAGTGCCGCAGCTCCCTGGTAAACACAGCGGGGAGCACCCACCACTCCAGAGCTGCCCCTGGTGCCACAGGGAAGTGTCCGGTGGCCTTTTGCACATGGAGCCTGGATCCAGCCAGGCACTGTGGCCACACGGTGCTGCAGAACTGCCAGGCACCCCACTCCTCCCCAGGTCCAGCCAGGGCTTTGCCAACCCACAGGCATGTGGGCTCCGGAGACGCCCTGGTCTGTGCAGTGGTCGTGGGTTGGGTGGGTTGGCCATGGGCACTTTTGGGCAGAGATGTACACCTTCCTGGCAGGGTACGAGGTGGCCTCAATTGCAGCCACACTCCTCAATGATCATGTCCTCGTGGTGGCGGACGACGATCTTGCCCTTCTCGTAGTAGAGCATGGAGAGGGGACTCATCTTGACTGGGGAGCAGGCAGGACACGGCACCTGGTTGGGCTTGTAGAGCTGCAGCAAACTCTGTGGGAGACACGGGAAGGGCAGAATATCCTGCTGCTGTGGGCAGGGGCTGGGTGTGGGGGGCGTGGGGGATGCGGGGGCAGCAGCCCCCTCTTACCTGTATGTACGCGTGGTTGGTGGGCTTGAAGGTCTCGTCCACGGGCGAGGGGCACAGCCCTTCGCAGCGGTAGGCGTTGTACTTCTTGGGGTAGACGATCCAGCTGTCCCAGCCTGTCTGCTCGAAATCCACCATCATGTCCACCCGCCTGCACAGGGCCCTGCCCTGCTCCTGCGGGACGGCCGCGGCAGCGTCGCTCACTTTGATCCTTTGCTTCTCTATCCTGTTCCTGCGGTGCCGGCGCGTCCCCGCGCCCCGCGAGCTGCTGTCACGCATGATGTACTTGGAGGTCTCCGCCGTCCTGATGAGGCTGTGATCTTCTGGAGACTTGTCCTTGGAGAAGACGAGCAGCAGGACTCTGTCTGCCACATCCTGTGGCAGGGCTGGATCCCCATGGCCAGTCTCTCTCGGGACAATGGTGGCAGGGGCAGCTGACCCACTCACCTCCCACTGCCCTCTTCCCGTGGGACTGTGGTGCCCAGTGACCATGGCTTGGTGGAGCCAGGACCGGAGCAGGTTGGTGACCTCAAAGACCTTCCAGGAGGCCTCAGTGGTAGAGGGGCCGCCAGCCACGGTGCCCAGGAAGAGCTGGTGGGCGCAGGTCCCATCTCCCCAGCACCTGTGCCGCTGGCTGTGGTAGATGTCCAGGGAGACATTGTGGGCACGAGAGAGACCAGGCAGGCGGACATGGAGGTGAGCCAGACTCACCTCCTGGCTGCTGGAGAGGGAGGACATGTCGAAGGAGAGCGCCCAGCGGGAGCCATTCTGCAGGGAGCCTGAAAGCCAAGGGTACGGGTGAGGGGACGTGGTGCCAGGGGTGCCAGAGCTGGGGGGGGCGGCGCCCTCGCGTACTGCCGGGGAACCATCCCTGCCCCGGGAACCCGAGGGTCGGGAGAAAGCAGCTGGATCCACCTGAGAGCCAGCGAGAGCCTCAGGCAGGGCTGGTCCTGGGAACAGGGATGCTCGGGACAGTGCGGATCCCTGGACAGGGATGCATGGGGGAAGTGCGGGTCCCGGGAGTGACGCCAGTCCCGGGAAGAGGGACGATGCTGATCCCGAGGGCAGGGCTGCCCGGGAACCGTAAGGGACCCAGGGACAGTGCTGCATCCCACGGATGCCCAGGAACGGTGCCAGTCCTGGGTATAGTGCGGGTCCCAGGGCAGGGATGCTCGAGGACGCTGCGAGTCCCGGGGACGGTGCTGGTCCCAGGACAAAGATGCTCGGGGCAGCGGCCCCACTCACCGTGTGGGGAGAGGCTGAGAGCGGCGGCGGCGGCGGCGCGGAGCGGGGCGGGAGGGGCGCGGAGCAGCTGCAGCATCAGCGGGGGACAGCGCGGCGGGGCGCGGGCCGGGGCGCGGGTCGGTGCCCAGGTGAGCGCCCGGGTGGATGCTTCGGTCGGTGCCCAGGTGAGTGCCCGGGTCGGAGCGCAGCTCAGGCGGAGCAGGGCTAGGGCGCAGAGCGCCAGCGCGGGCACGGAGCGGAGCGGGACCCGCATGTCTGCCCGGGCCACCCGCAGCCGCCCTATTTGTACAGCAGCCCCGAGCGCCGCCCCAGGCGGCCCCGGCACCCCCCTCCCCGACAGCCTCCTCCCCTCTTCTCCCCGTCCCTCTTCCCATCCCTCCGTCCCTATCTCTATCCTCCCTCCCCTCCACCCCCATCTACCTCCCGGTCACCCCTCCCCGTTTCTATCTCCCTCGTCCCCCGCCCTACTCCTCCCTTTCTCCTTCTTCCCATCCTTCCCCCGCTGCCTCCAGCCTTACCCGTCCATCCATCCATCCATCCATCCATCCATCCATCCATCCATCCATCCATGCATCCCTGCATTGCTCCAGTTCTTCTCCTTCTCCCCGTCCCTCTCTCCCCCTGCCCCTCCTCGGCTCGTCCCCACCACCATCCCTCTCTCTCTCTCCCTCCGTCCCTGTGGCTGGGGGTGGGGGAGCGGCCAGCCCCGCGCTGTGCGAGGACACTGCTGTCCCCAGACCCTGCACAGCCCGGGACTGCTGGGGACGAGTGACCCAGGTACATCCCCACCCCAGTCAATCCTGCCCTGTTCCTTGGCGGAGGGAGCAGGACCTGGGGCACCCGTGGGTCCCAATCTCTCTGGGGTGGGGGTGCCAAAGGGGGTCTTCTCTCCACCAGCCTCCCAGAGAGGAGACACTCGTCCTTCCCGGGGGGGAAACGTGCTCAGTCCTCCCGCGGGGCACCGGGAACCTGGGACCTGCTCTCGGTTTATTACCCCGCTGGCAGCCCCGCACCTCGCGGCCAGGCTGTGGCGGTGTGACGTCACGCTCGTCCCGGGTGACGTCACGACTCCCGCGCCGTCCCCCCGGCGGCCGCCGGCAGGGGGCGCCGCTCGGCCGCGGTGGGGCCCCCGGGCCCATCGCCCCTTCAAGCGCTGAGTCTCGCGAGATCGGCGCGCGCTTCTCGCGGGAGCGGGGTGGCGCGAACATGGCGGCGGCAGCGGCGGCCGAGG
>VWPU01021568.1:0-18456 GCA_013398955.1 Callaeas wilsoni | reverse complement strand
TCGGCTCGGCTGGGCCCGCGGCGCCGGGCGGGGCAGGAGGCAGCGCGGGCGCGGAGCGGCGGCGGTGCCCGCCCCGCGCCGATCCGCTCTTGGAAGTTAACTGAAGGGGATGCCTGGGGGATGCGGGGGACACTCCCGTCTTCCCCCCACCCTCACTGCTCGGAGGACAGCCCTTCCGAAGGGGAAACCGCCTGCAAAGCCGTCTGCAGCATCCCCTAAGGAATGCAGGAAGATGGATGCGCAAGTAGGGAAGGTCACATGGCAGGATTTTCCCTTTTATATTTATTTGGTTGTTTTTTGTTTGGTTTTTTTTTTTTGTTTTGTTTTGTTTTTTTTTTAACCGGTGCCTCCAGTGTGAATTTCAGGGACATTGGTAACATGTGCTTGGGGCAGGAAAAAAAAAAAATACCATAAGTGATCCTGAATTGGACCCTGTGGGCATAGATCCTCTATTGCAAAATGAGTCATAGCTAGAAGGAACAAAGCTTTCGAGTAACTTGTTTTGCATCCAGATGTGTTCTTTCAATCTCAAGAGAGAACATTTCTTAATTATTTTTTTCTAGACAAAATTAGAAAAGTGAACAGTTTTGCAGGGTTTTTTTCATTTTCCCTGTGCAAAGCAAGGTCCTTTCTGAAAAGCATTTGATGACAATGGCTTACATCATCAGGCAGTGCCTCCTCTGTATGTTACACTGGAGATAGTTTAGAAGATGGGATTGCTGATAGTACATTAGACACTATGATACATATATCAGCAACAGCAGGCAGATTTAGGAAAGTAAAAGAAACACAGTGAGATTAGAGTCCAGAGTATTGTTCTCTTCATTCTGACTGCTCAATTCCCAATAGAGGTGACTACTTCAGGTAAGCCTGATAACTCAGTCCGACAGGCCATTTTTACATAGCAGGTGAACCCCACGATCAATATCGTAAAGACCTGAACCTAGTATGTTGGGAGTGGTATCCCAAAAACAAGTACATTTAAGGGAAACTTTGACTAATGTTAAGCAGGGGAATGGATTTAAGTCACAGAGACAAGGTAATGGATAAATCTTATCAATAAAAATGAAAGAAACAAAAAGCTAGCTTGCAGCCCTGTACTGGTCATGGGAGTGGGCACAAGGGCAGCCCCATGCCTTCCTCAGAGACTACTCCCTGCTAGAGTCACAAGCCAAAATAATCTCTTCAGAAGGTCATGCATGACGAGAGGCTTCTCACAAATCCCAGCTGATAGCAGTCAGTGTTACTGATGGTAAATCCCACATTTGGGCAAATTTGTTATTCCTCAAAAGTTGGAGAATGTGCTAGAAATGACAATAAGAGTGCAGTTGTTGGCATGAGATAAATACATTACAGCTGGATTTCCTTCTCTTTAAGATACATGTCTAAGGTGAGAGTGCTGGAATATCCTCTCATGCACAAGGGCTTTAACCTGTGACTCACTGACACATGGATGTTCTCACAGGTCCCTGCCTAAGCTGCTGTACAGCTGTTCCTCACAGCAAGATCTTACAGTAACTCAAGGCAAAGAACTGGGAATTGTTTTTTAAATTCACATGAACTAGGCACTCTTTCAGGTTTCTGTTTTGCTTTTTTCCTTAATTTTGCCTTTAAATCAAAATGTTGTCATTTTATCAATTACCACACAGACCACTGTTCCGTTTCTCTTGGTTCAGCTAATTAATTTAATATCACACATGGACTTCTGTGTTTGAGTTATATTTTGTTACCTGGTTTAGATGTCTAGAAAGGCAAGGAAATGTATCTATCTTATAACACAATAAAGAAAGAAGGACCAGTGAGAACAATATTTCCTTCTTCAGACTTGTTCAGACAGAGCAGCTGCAATCATATACAGGTGTTTCTTCCTCCTAACCTAGTCATCCATATTGCTATGAAATACAGGAAGGACATTGACCTGTTGGAGCAGGTCCAGAGGGCCAGATGATTAGGGAGATGGAGCACCTTCCTAAGAGGAAAGGCTAGGATTGGGATTGTTCACCCTGGAAAAAAGAAGGCTTACAGGTTACCAAATTGTGGCCTTCCAGTACCTGAAGGGAGCTACCTGAAGGGAGCCTACAGGAAAGACTAAGAGGGACTTTTTAGAGAGAATGTAGTGACAGGACAAGGGGGAGTGGCTTCAGACTGAAAGAAAGTACGTTAAGATTAGATATTAGGAAGAAATTCTTTACTGTGAGGGTGGTGAGGCACTGGAACAGGTTGCCCAGAGAAGCTGTGGACTCCCCATCCCAAGAAATGTTCGAGGCCAGGTTGGAAGTGGCTCTGAGCAACCTGGTCTAGTGGAAGGTGTCCCTGCCCATGGCAGGGGTGTTGGAAGGGGAAGGTCTTTAAGGTCCCTTCCAACCTAGGCCATTCTACGATTCGATGATAACCACCACCCCGATGTCCATTCAGTCCCGGTTCAGCTGAAGAAGAGCGCCTGCGGCCGGGATCCCTCCAGCCCGACAGGGCTGTTCCCACGCCTGACCGCACGAGGCCTCCCTTTTCCAAAATACCGTGCAAAGGACCTTCCTTCCTCAGAGATGAAGAAAAAGGGACGATTCCTTTCTCCTCAGAACGAGCACCTATCCATCCACCTGTGTTTGCCCCTCTACCTCCTCATACCCACAGAAATGCAAGCAAAAGGGCCAGATTATGAAAACTCTCACCACATCATGGAACCTTGTTCCACATGCATTTACACAAGGCTTTACACGACTGAAATAAAAGTCTCTTTAAAGGCACATTTAATGTGTAAGTGCCATGAATACACAAGCAGCACAAATGCAAATCTGACTGGCATCTTAGCATCTTGAGGCTTCAAGCAGACCCCTAGCTCTGTGTGATAAATAATTTTTCCTATCACACTGATACTCTTGCCCTGTTTCTCTACATGGCCTCTCTTGGGCCTTTTTTAGCATCCTATACACGTTTACAAAAATATTTGTATATATGCACCCCTCTCTAGGAGTTTTTTTAATGCACATATTTTTACATCATGGAAAGAAAATAATTTACAGCTAATGCTAAAAAATAAAAATCAGTTTGATAAACAGTTATATAAATTGGGTCAAAGATCCGGAAATCAGTGTTCTGGTAATCAGTTTTCTTCTTTACTTCACCTTTCACTCCATGATATGAACAAGAAACACATAGGTCAGATGTGTCATTAAAGTAATTGATGCAAGTTAAAAAAACAACTATTTTCTAATCAGATCAATTCACTGTGCATATTGAAACCCAAATTTATTAGACTACAGGGACAAAAAAAAAAGCTTTTTTTTTTTTCTATGCAGTCAGAGTCATTGTAGCTGAAAATTAGCTGGATTCTGTGTATGAATCATTAACAGGTGCATGGGTTCAGTCCCCAGTGCAGAAGTGACCTAAGTGACAGTGTTGCAGGAGTTAATACTCGTTGGGAAACTAAGACAGGTTCTGTTCTGGACCTTCTATCATCAATTGTTATTGACTAAATTCCACTGGCAGATGCTGCTTTACTGGAGGTGATATGAGTCAAAACAACATAGCATTGAACTCAGGTACACAGCTGAGACTTAATATTGACACAAGAACTTTCTTTAACATGACTGAAAAATTAGATATGCAACTATATAGAAAGAGTGAGAGCAACGTTATGTCTTGATAGTCACAGCTGAAACTATCTGAGCCCTAATTTAACTGCATATAAAACCACGAAGCAATGGCAATTCTAGATAGCTGATTCATGTTCTCAGGAAATATAATTAGTCAGTTACCTTTTTACATCCAACAAAATCAACTTAGAATAGAATTTATTTAGTCACTTTCAAAGTTACTTAACATACCATACTAGGTTTCCTTCAGGAATTTTACCACAAAATTCTGCCAATTTTTCCCTAAATACTATACTATTCCTGTTCCATGCAGGAGTTTCATATGTAAATACTTCAGAAATACTGCTTAATAATTAATTTTTATATAAAATTCTTAGAAGTTTTATGGTAAGCCTATTTCAAAATAGTAATTAGTCATTTTGATATAACAAAAATATTAGTTGTTCTAATGATATCCAAATCTCAACAGTTTTGAGGATTGGAATGAATTTTCCTGAAATATCAGGCTTTTAACCCACACACAGAAAGAGATTCAATATATTTTCATAAGGTGAAAAAAGTGCATTTTCTTAGCTGTAAACCTTACAATCTAGTTATTAACATTAAAGCGTTATCAAGTCTATCACTTCTCAAGCTTTTATGTAAACAGCATCTTTACTATAAAATCTAACATATCAGCCAAATTCAAAAGATTTAAAACTTTTTTTTGTACTTGCCCATGTTTGTTGTCTCTGTGCACATGTGTAACATGCTGGCTCACAAACTTGGATCATTACCAGGCTTTTTAGGAACAATTCTGTATCATCACTTCACATGTTTCATCTTCCCTCACATTAACCCACAATGGTGAAAACTTCCTTTAAAAGTTCTCCTGTGCTCTGTACCTCTGCAGATAGCATCCAGGTGCTGATTTTTATACTGGTTTTAATCTAACAGTGATGACATGTTGTTTGCACTGCATTGTCTGGCACACTGGCTTTTGGCTGCCTATTAAAATTCACACTTTACCACAACACAAACAATGAATGTAAGAAATAGTACCTTCCAGCTATTGCCTGTGGCCAAAACCAGAGTGCACAACCTTGACCTTGTAAAACAGATTGGACAGATGCTGAAACAAAGTCCACCAAAGTCAGAGGGGTGATTTGTACTGACTTCATGGGGTCCTGTACCAGCTCTTAGGCCAGTTCAAATTCTATTACAATCACACTGCAAAATATAAATATCCAGTAACTGGGATGACACTCAAGCATGGAAAGCCTTAAGAAAATCTAAAGAGTTAAATACAGTATTGTAAAATGTCCTTTGAAGTCTCATGCAGTATTTTCCTTAACTGGAAAACAGTTTTAAAAATCTTTCCTGAAAAATTATAGAAATTAGATTCTTTCCATCCCTGAAACAAACCCAAAGTTTAATAATTTCCAAAAATTTCTAAAACTATTGTTACACTTTCTATTGGAAATGTGAACACTTTGATAAGTTAATGTGTAAATAAGTATAAACATTTAATCTTTTTCCAGCAAGCTGCTCAGAAAAATAGCTTTAAGATGCTTTAAAGCATAATCATGTACTTCCACTCCTTGTCATTGAAAAGTGAAAAAATAAGGGACACTAAGGAAGAGCAATTTCTTTTAACGACATTAATCATTGAGACAACATAGAAATATAGCTCCTATTTAAATAAGGAAATTCTTGTTTCTTCAGCCTTAATTCTTGCTGTTTGCTCATTACATTTGTGCAAGCTGGACTAAAACTTAAACAGTAACAGGCAAAATATTTCAATTAGCCTCCTTGAAATCCCACTTCACGAGACAGTCAGACATCCGTGTTAGACAGAAGTAAAAAAAAAGGTGTTTTGTAAAGCTTAGTTCATCATCTGTCCCAGAGCATCCTGCACCAGCACAGCAGCGGGGATGAAGGCTATTCTGTCCTGGGCCACCATGGCTGGGCTCCACATCACCACAGGAAAATCATGGTTGCTGTCTGGGTAACCCAGCTCACAAGTGTTCATGGAGGGGTGGGAGCCCTGAGTGTGGGTAGAATATTTTCTCTTGTTAAGAATTTTTTCCCCCAATCTAAATCACATAATTTATGCATCAGTATTGCATTGTCTGTTCAAATTATAGTACAGCAGAAACAAAAAGGAAATTGTAGTGGTCAATTATTGCACATCAGTTTACTGTATATTTACTGAATTTTAAAAACTAATTAATTCATATTGCTTGAAATAAAAGAACAGCAGACTATAAAATAGCTGATTAAATTCACTGTCAAATAGCATGCAAACATAACATTCACCTAATGCCTCCCAACAGGCAAGACCCTCATTTGTGAAAGTAAAAATAGGACAAGATACAGTTTTGGGCAGCAATAGATCTGGGCACTGAATCACTGTCTATGTTCTTTTGGCACTGACTGAAACATGCTGGCATGATTTTTTCTCAACTGCATAACGTCACTCACAAATAGAGAACAAATACCAGAGCTACTGCTCTGAAAACACACTTCCCCTGCCACATTTAAAGAAATCCCAACGAGATTTTCTTAAGAAAAACAGAGGTAGGGTATTAGTGCCAGCTGAAGGCAGTAATACTTGCTATTTGGAATTTACTGAGTTACCTGGAGAGAGGGGAAGAAAAAAAAAAAAAGCACTACACAGAGAAAGGGATGAATTTAAATCCCGTATGTGTAACTGATACAAATGAAAGTATGAAGTTGTCCCTGTGCCCTGTGCGAGCGCAGGGGAGAAGTGAGGGCAGCAGGCGATGGTATGTGTCTGAAATAACAAACCCCTTCCACTAACACCCCAGCTAATGCACCGGTGCGGGGGCAAAGCCAGAGGAGAGAAGCTGCAGAAGCTGAAATGAGCTTTTCAAATTTTACAGAGACGTGCAAACTGGTGGGGGGGTGGAGGAAGACGTGGTGCCTTGGCTTAATTCCTGTAGTGTCCTGTCCAGTCTATTGGGCAGAACACAAAGGCAGAATTTGACCTGTATGTTACAGTCCTCAGAGCAAGATACAAACATTATAAAAGCACAGACGTTATATTAACTTCAGTCAATATGAACAGAGCTTTGGGACAAAGAACATTTTGGCCCAGGGGGATAATCTATCTTTTCAAAATGAAGAAATTAACAGGGTTTTTTTCTTGGTCTTGATTAATTAAAATTTCCCCTCTAACATGCTAGATAGTTCACTGCCACAGACCTTCAGGGCTATCTTACTTCATTTCAATATATTGCACAAAGTGAGAAATAACTGAAACTGGAAAAAAAAATTTAATCTCAGCTTCTCTCTGATTTCACTTTACAACATTTTTTAATTCCAGTTTTGGCATTGTGTGTGACCCGAGACAGTTGAACAAAGAGCTATTTTTCAGTTCACCTTTCCTCCTCTACAAACGTTTCATGCTTTAGCTGTTCTAAGTCACTGGAAAACATAAGGTAACATGAAAAGGGAGTCTAACAAGTACAGGGTTCATATCTTGGAGCAGCGTTTTAATAGTGGGATTAAATTTGTATTCCCCCTAAACTGCGTTTTGTTTGAACTCCATGGCCTGTGATCCCGTTTCCTCCCGTTTTCTCGATGTCAGCTACTTCAGTGCTGGCAGAAGATCCCTCTGAACTGCAGCTGCATTTGTAAATGTTTCATCAAAGGCCTGAATGTCTGGTGAGCAGCAGACCCAGTGGGTGCCACGAATGTGATCTGGGTCTATCTCGGGGAAGAACAGCATGACCGTATTTACTGCCGATGCTATTCTGGGGGCTGGATGACGTGCTTCTCCCCTCTGGCTGAGCAACACTTGCCCGTTCGTCTTTCAACACTCACTCCCAGCATGACAGGATGAAATAAAACAAAATTTACTGGTAGCAAGCGTACTTGCGTATTGAAGACTTCCAATGTAACAACTTCATGCACACACACATAGTCTTATTTCAATTATCATGTTAAAAGTTTTGTCCTCCAGGCAGATACGATTTTAGGTTCCATTAAAAAAAATGAAACTGTAAGAAGATAAAGAAAAGTATTACCTCATAAAATAATTCAAATTATTATGGGGGCACAAGCTTATTTGTCCTCCTAAATGAACTCTTAAGTCAGGACGGTGGCAACACAGTAGCTCCAGCTCTGCACAACACTTCCAAATGTGGACAGCAGCTGTGTCTCCCAAAAACTGTGAAAGTAGGGCGGAAAACACTGTATTTGTTAAAGCAATTGTGCATGTAAGGTCACCCCTTCCAAAATCAGGCAAGTAGTTTACAAACTGAAACTCACTCAATAGCCAGCAGAATGAGCCAGGCACTCGCAGTCATTGATTAAACCCAACCTAGTGCAAGATCTGTGCTAGACTTTGTAGGAGAAAGGAGGAAAAAGTTTTTAAAAACCCAAACAAATGAAAAACCCAACAAAATTTCAGATTAAAATTACATGCACATTTTTCACAGTTCAAGGGTTATCATCTTGCCAATATTCTTTTTTTTTATCTAGAAAAATGCCACTGACATTAAATGGCACAAAAAAGATCACAGTTTTTTTTTCTTCTCTTAATTAAACCCATGCAAATAATTTTCAGCACTAGAACTGAAGAATCACAAAGTTGCATAATGCCAGATTCATTCCCTTTCTGGATACTGAAATTTAAGGTAGGAACATCCTGACATCATAGATTTTCAAAACTGGCTGACATTTTTAAAATTTTTCATTCAGCTCAATTTTGCAAAAATGCAACCAGTTGGTAAAAATAAAATCTGATTTAAAGTTTCTTTAGACAAAAACTGCAGTCTCAAACTTACATAAAACCAAAACTATATCCCTTTACACGTGAAAACAAAATTGCAACCCCCAGCTTCTAACTTTAGCATGTTGTATCACAGAAACAGTCCTCCAGCTCTATTAAATTTTTGTTTTCATGGCAGAGTTTTGTATAAGCAAAAATAGTAGATAGATAACTGTGGGTGAATTAACAAAATTTTTGCAATATTTTCACATGAAATAAGGAAATCTGAAAATCAATTTTACTTCTCAAATCAGCTGAAAAAAACTTTGTACCTAACATAACCAAATACCATGTAGGTTAATGATAAATTTTAAAATTAACAACCTAAAACAGAAACCAAGGTGATCTCAACAATGGACTTAACAGCACAGGTGATTTGAGGCATACCTACAAATGAAAGGTTTAGTGATGAATACATGCCTAACTTAACACAAATTATTTTTCTGTAAGTCAATTACATTTATTATGCATTCAGACATAAGAGAATATCATATAATTGTTTTTTAAATATACTGTATTATTAGGAAGACATACATCCCATGATTAGAGCAGACACTCTCAGAGAAGAGGTATTTTTACATTCTGCAGAAATCTTAGATTAAATTCCACTGTTACATACTTAATACAAAGTATAGGTGGTTTACAAAAACTCAAATAATGGATATTTTTTCATAAAGGACCTTTTGTACAAGATCATCAACTTCTACACAAATGGATTTTATTTACTATGGCAACTGCAGTTACTAAAGGATGATACTTTGATTAAAAAGTACTACGAAACCTGGTTTAGACTCCACCTCTAGAGACAAAAGAAGAAAAGATTACTTTTAAGCAAAACTTAAGGTTTAAAACTCTCCAAATCATACAGTTTGTTTTTAGGAAAAAAATACTGCAAATACTTATTTCTCCATTGTCTATCTTGTACTTACCAGAAACCCATTACACAGATATACATAACTTATTCACATGCAGAGCTGCAAACACAAATTCATGTGAATTCACCAAAACAAGAGCATAAAAACTGTTCTGCACCTGCACAACACAGAGGCAGACATTCAAAATTCTGCAGTGGTGGTGGTGAGGATAATGCGCTTCCAAAATGCAGAATCCAATCTCTAAGTGAAATTTCAGTGGGCAAATAGAAAACCATTTTTCAGCAGTGTGGTATTACCTTAAGTTCATTTGCTAAGAAAGCCAGTTTTCAAGATGCAGAGGGGGCTGATACTGTAATCCACGCAGTGAACAGGTTTCTTCATCATATAAAAACATCATGATGTTATGCTACAAGCACTCAAAAGGCCAGCAGAAGAGAAGCAAATGAAGAATAAATGAAATCTCATACAAGCTGAGAGGTTTAATTCATTGGTTAGGCTGATTATGATGCACTAACCCTTGCTATATTCTTTCATATACACTTAAATATGAAAAGACATTAATGTGTTTGACTTGTGTGCTAGCTGTGGTGAGAAAAATTTTCTTCCCTGGGGACAAATATTCCTGAAGAAGCAGAAGAAACTTATCAATAGGGTGCACTTCTCACGCATCTGTTTGTCTTTTACTGTTTTATCAAAAATCAGTTAGAGTAAGCCGCATTATCCTCACCAAAGTTTAAGCAGATTGAGGGAGTGGCTTTCTATTAATGGTCTGTGCAGCGCAGCCTGCTTAGCCCTATGGTAATGTCCTCTAAGGCTCAATTCCTCTATTGCAGACTTTGTTAATGGAGACATATCTCAAAAGTGACTATATTGTGCATAAAATATCCATATTACATTCAGTATCAAACTGCAAAACCCTCAGCTTTTGCATCTCTGGTAGCATTTGCCTTGTTTTCTCCATCATAAACTGAAAAAAAAAAAGCAAACCACCAACAAACCCCAAACACTGTCATATTTAGAATGACAATGATTTTTGATTAATTTCACAAATGGATTCACACAGAAGAACAAATTATCTGAGGTATAAGAAGCACCAACACTAATTCATTGCTGAAATGCAATAGTTGTTTGTTCTGATACAGTACAGCAAAACAGGAGTGTGACATCAGCCAAGGCCATCAAAATGTCTTTTAAAATTAGAAATATCATATCTAATTGCTATTTTAACATTAATTTATCATCAGTAAATTAAAAAAAATGACATTTCCATTTTTATAAGAAAAAACCCAAAGAAATTCACCAGACAGATCCCATATTAAGACAAAATTAGGTATGAATGCTTCATCCCTAAGTCTGATAAAATCTGCCTGATAAAATCTAGGCAGATCATAAGGAACTGCAAGCTCCAGCTGGAGAGCTGTGACCCCTATGGAAGCTGGGCTGGATGCCTTCTTTGAGGTGCACTCACCATTGCAAAGGTCTCCTGGTGTGACCTGCAGAGCTCTGGTCTCCTTCACTGGAGTTACATGAGACAGAAACACTGCAGAGCTGTCTGTCTGATGAAGGATTTCTCTTTACCAGAGCTCTGTGAAGGTCTGTAATCACTGGTGATGAAAATGCTAACTAATAAAGGAGGATTTTCAATTAATAAGAGGCCTAAAGCATGGCAAAAGGCCTAGATTTTGGGAAGATATAAGTGGTTTCTCAATGGAGGTATTCAGAAAAATAGCACTATGGTGAGCAGAAAGGCCGCTGAACTTTTTTTTCCCTACAGTATCAAAGCAGCATGTATGAAAATTATTTAATTCACTAGCTAATTTACATGAAAATTACCAGAGAAATTAAGATCTCAAAGAAATGTTATTTCTACAACTTAAACAAAGCAAAGCCACAAAGTACACCTCCAGGCAGAGGAGAGATGCTTTGCACATCACTAACAAATAAATATTAAACGACCCAAATTCTTACCTGATGTGAGAATTAATACAAATCCTCCAAACAATTAGAAAAGCTTCAATTAGGTTTTGGTCCTCCTTAAGCACCTGGAAAATCTGTAGGACATGGCAATCCAGGACTCAAGAGCTTTGAGTGCTGCTGCTAGTTCTTCAAAGCACAGAACAAAGTGAACATGAGGGACGTCAACAACCAAGGGACCTGTTGGGAAGGTACTACAGGATCATTACAGTACAGAATCATAGAATGGCTTGGGTTGGAAGGGTCCTTAAAAGACCATCCAGTTCCAACACCCTGCCATGGGCAGGGACACCTTCCACTAGACCACTTGCTCAGAGCCACTTCCAACCTGGTCTTGAACATTTCTCAGGATGGCGAGTCCACAGCTTCTCTGGGCAACCTGTTCCAGTGCCTCACCAACCTCACGGTAAAGAATTGCTTCCCATATCTAATCTAATCCTACTTTCTGTCAGTTTGAAGCCATTTCCCCTTGTCCTGTCACTACATACTCTTTTAAATAGTCTCCATGTTTCTTGTAGACCTCAGGTACTAGAAGGCTGTTGTACAGGGAAAAGTTTTGTTATTGAGCAGATAAGTGACTACATCAAATCTGGAATATCTCTTCTTTTTTAATCAACAGGGGGTAAACTTACTGAAACTGCAGGACTGAGGGCAACTTGGGTGAAAGATTATGGGGAAAATGTTATTTGTAATTCCTAGAAAAAGAGAATGGAATTACAAACAAACAAGGTGAACAGTAAAGCTGCCAGCTTTTCTGTATGCTTTCAATTGCATTAGGGCAATTGTTTGCATAGATGTTCTGCAAACAGAGCAAAGGATTCAGCTTTAAGAGCAAAATAAAAATAAATCTTTTTGCTGGATTATTTTTAAGCTGGATTGGTTTCCTGATCCAAATCACAGCTCACTGAAGAAACAGTTGTGCTGGCAGCACAGAAGGGCTGGGGGCATGAGAATATCTCAAGCCAGTGTCTGCCAAGACTGCCCTGTAAAAACCGCAAACTTAAGATTTCCTCTCTACTAGGTTTTATTTTATTATAAACTCTAAAGAGAGCAATCTGTAAACATAATGTGAAAATAATGTGAAGGGCATAAACACAAACTACCTCGATGTAAAGGGAAAATAAGATGAGTATCATGAGATAAACTTGACTAAATTGAGAGCTCTTCAAGGATCCTGAAACACTAGAAGGAAGCATACGCAAGTAAAAAGTAGGTCAGATTACTAAAGGCTGAATTTTAGGGAAGAGTACAAGTATGTAGGGGCAAAATCAAAAAGGCCAAATCACAGAATGAGTCTTAGTCAGGAACAGAAAAGGAAACTGAGACAGCCCTAGAGAAGGAGGAGGACGGCGGAGGGAAGGGCTGTGCTGCTGCTCAGTGCGGAGGAAAAGCTTTCAGCCGCAGCAGTGAGAGAAACCAAAGTGCTAAAAGCTTTTCTACTCCAGCCTTCACTAAAAGAGATATTATGTATTTTGACTTCAGCAAAGCTGCTGATGTTTGTTAAACGTGATCTAAGTAAAGCTGTAAGAGACTATACATTGTTTGTAGTTACTAAGTAATGGTTATTAATTATTAAGTCCCAAGCCTGAAGGATGTATGAAATGCTAAATCTGTACCAAATGCTTTAATATTCAATACCTTCATGATTAACTTTGATCTTGGAAGAGTTCAGTAATTGTACATGAAAACGTGCAAACTGTTAAAAACCTGCAAGGAACTGCAATGTGGGATTAAAACTCAAAATTAACTTGGGAGCATAATCTTAAAGGGGGAAAAAAGAGTGTACTAGTGAAAGCCTGCTACGTGACAATCAACTTCACTAATACAAACTGGGAAGCAACTAGTTAAACAATAATCTATGGGAAAGGATTAGGACAACAGCAAATCACAAATCGAAAATGAGTTTTTACACATCATCTTGTTGTGTGGAGGAGAACAGAATCACCATACTGCCAATTCCTGGCACCAGTGTAAAAAGAATAATGTCATTTGGGAGTCACACGGAATGATGCTACTTTAATATGACACAATATTAGCCAAATGGTGTGGTTTGTATCTGAAATCAGACTTTAGCAACTACATAACACAATTAGATAAAGTTCAGACAACAGCAACTGTGACAATCATGAGGTCTACAAGAAAATAATGAATCATAGAGCCTTCTTAGGCTAAAGAAAAATGCTCAAGCAAGACTAGACAAGCCACCTTTAGAAGTGGGAATTTGCTGCAAAGAGGAAATCCATAAACCCTTCCCATCTTCCCCGAGGAAGCAAGACTTGAACTACAGCAGTTGCAGAATTCCTATCACCATTTAGGAAAAAAATTACTGGTAATAAATTTGATTTCCTAGATATTTTGCACCTATATAATCTGAATGCTAATTTAGGGTAATCACTGATTCTCTTCAAATCAAGTGTTACAAAATTAAACACATTTGGAGTTATTTTTTTTTCTTTCTAAATGGATTAAGGTATAGTGATCCACTCATTTTTGTTATGTAGACATATATTAAAAAAACCCAAAACAATAAACAACACAACTCTAAATGTTGACAAGATCCAGAAACAATGTATCATATTTTTTCCACTATTATAAAACATTGTAATATCCTTACACATTTTTAAAAAATCATTCCAACACACAGTATCTTACTTGTATAGAGAGTTTTGTTACTATTAAAATCAATTCAGAGACAAAGATGTTCAACATAAATGCTGCATTTCAAACAAAAAAACCCGAAAAATCCTGCATTTTTATTTAAAATCAAATTCAGTTGTTTGGAACAATGCTGAAAATAGAAGTCTGGGTACAGAACATACTCATCTTGTTTTCAAGTTAGAAGAGGATCTGTATTTTTGTTTTTTATAAGCTTTATCAGCACTTTTGCAAAGAAAATAATAACTGTATTCACTGGGTAAGCACAATATCTCTGGAATTAAATATACTGTATTACTGGCTACATCCCAGCTTCAACTGCAAGGTAGAACTGACACTGATGCACCCAGGAGAGCAGATTCACAACGTTGCTCAAATATTATAGCAGATTTTTTGGAAAAAACCCCCAAAACCTCTAGAATTACTGTTTCAGTATTTACACTAACTTACATGGATTTACAGTGTATAAGGAAAAAGTGGTATGTTCCTGTTCTAGAAGTCAGACAAAATTATTTGTGTTAAAGTTATACAGAACTATGTTTAAAACCTTTAACATAGACTCCAGACACAAAAATTGGCATAAAAGTTGTGGCTGTTCCTAGGAAGCCAGAAAAGACCTATTTGCCTTTGAAATTTCTACACGGTGGGTTTTGTACTACCTTTGCTTCTGTATTTCTGCCTCCCACACTGCAGTCCTGTGTGTGAACTCCTCCAATACAAACGTGTGAGGCGTGGAGCTCATCAGTGAAACATCCTTGCCTCCATTCTGCAAAACACTTGAGAACAGTCTTCAGAGCTTTGCTTTATTTGAGCACAGATCTCTTGCAGATGTTTAATTTAAAGCTCATGTGTAGTCCCACTGAAGTAAATGGGATTACTAAAGTACTTAAAGTAATTCCCTGCTGAATCAGGCTTTTAAGAGTAAGAATAAATGTGCCTAATTTTTATTCATGCATCAGATAGCTATAGACTAATAGTTTAAACTCAGCAGTTTTGTATCCAGTTAATCTTAAATCTCTGGAGTTAGTGTATCTTCACCTGCTGCATCTACCATCCCTATAGCATAGACCTTTTTAAATATAGCCCTGCAGCACAGTCTTTGCATACATACTGTGTCATCAGCCACTCATGTTTTGTACACATACAGTGTCATCAGACCTAGTGCTGTGATGACTTTTCTGTAAATAATAAATAAACTGCACCTGGCCCTTGTATTTTCTGAGCATTACATACATGAAAGACTTCAGAAAATAACTCTTGTCATGTAGATTTAAAAAGCAGTGGAAGTAATTCAATTTACTTTGGACAAAAGAGAAACTCATTCATATACCTGTAACTTACTTCCTGTATCTATGGAGTTGTAGAATAATTTTTAACTTAATTCTGGAAAGAAGGAAACAAAATCTGTGGATCTAAGGTATTTAACACATACATGCTGAAGGCTGAATATGAGCATTAGTTACACCGTGGCCAGAAGCAAATATGAGGTGGCATGAACTAAAGTTGAGACTTGTAAATGCAAAATCTGTCAGCAAAAAAAGAAAACCAAACCAAAAAAACAAATAATAAATCTACAACCTCATCAGCAATGAGACACCCGCAGCTTCTTACATCATCAAGACCTGGCTAAGTGATGCTGAGAGTTCTCTGCAAAGCACTTCTATTCTCACATCTATTAAAATCTATCCCTTGCTGAAAATATAGTAAGAGAAGGCTGGCAGTGATGAATTCATCTTGTCATCAAGCATCAAGTTCATTTAAATTGATTACCTCATTTAAATGAGTACACCTGGAAATATCAACCACATGCAAAATTACCACTGATTTTAGCATCATTTGCAGGTCACTAAAAAGGACACAGTGACACACAAGTGATAACAAAAGAAAAGTAATATGATTCCTTCCTGAAATTTTCACTGTTCATCTCTGGCCCATCCAATCTTGTTGGTTCAGCTAATCTAGTATTAAAACCTAGAAAATTTAAATCAAAGGGGTAAAACAAAGGACTAATAGGTAGATGCCTATTTAATTTATGCAATGGTACAACATCTTCTACTGTACAGGTGTAAGAACTTAAGGCAGCCCCGATTAGCTATAGGCTTGAGATACCGTAAGAGACATTACATCAACAGCTTCAGGGATAAACAATTCATCAGTAGGTAACAGTACAGTAACACATCAGGAGTCCAATCACCCAAGTCTTTACAACAACAAATCCAGTTATTCACCAATACTGAGGCAAAAGTGATACCCAGCTTGGCAAAGGACTTACACAACCGAGATTATTGTCTAGGCCATCAGGCAGAGGGACACAGCTGGCTCTTCAGAGAAACAGCTCAGATCCACAGAGGAGCTGGGTGAATCTCACATTCCCTTATCAGAACCACCTCTTCCACTGCCAAGTCACTGCAGCACTGTCTGGATTTGCTAACCTGTTTTCACACCCCACCTCTTCTCCCCTCCGTGCTGGTTGTGTCCCAGCTGTGCACAGGGCACAGAAGTGTTGCCCAAGGCAATGCTGGCTTTACACCTCATTTGTGCACACAGCACCCAGAAACACCGTGCAAATCAACAGCAGCCCCACAACAGACACACCTGATGCTCAGCAGCTCCAGTTCAACTGCGACAACTTGTGTGCTTCAAAAAAGTCTGCTCATATAATAACATGCAGTTATGAACAGGGGCAACTCAATGATTAGTTAATCGTGTACCATTATCAGCTGTTATGCATGCTGACTTCCAACAGGTAGTTCCCCACAACCATATAAAGTGTTTCAATCTTCTGTAATTGTGTTCAAACATGACAGGGCTTTATCTTCTGTCAGAAGAAAGAAAACGGGAAAAAAATTTAATAGAGTGAAAATAGTAAACTCCTCAAAGCATATGTGTTGTCACCACTATTGTTTCCAATCTTTTTCTTGAGGAAGAAATGCAAGAAGTAGGGCATAAAACCCAGTAAGCTAGAGCAATGCTACATCTTCTTCAGCAATCCCACCCACTGCAACATTTTCGGACTTCCCCTCCATTCGCAATAACAGCTTTCCAAAAATATCACATTGCGGTGAAGGTCTCAGTCCTTAACATCAGCACACTTCGTAGCCTTGTCCAATGATACATGAAAGACTGCATGTCTGTGCTACAGAAACATTTTTGTCTGGTTTTCTACACTCCAAAACTATGGAACAAAATTTTCTGGGCTCAAAGGGGCATTGAAAGCTTCTCCATCTTCTCATGAAAAGGCACAAGCCTTTGACTGCATCTTTTTCTCTTTGTATGGATGTGTTCAAATGTGTGCACAGTCTTCTACCTCCACATGTTCAAGCAGAACTAGAAATCATCTTACTGGCACAGAAAGAAGGCTTTGAAGCACACACTTTATATGATGACAGGAGAAAACAGTATCAGTTATGGTGCCCAACTCTCCCCTAGAAAGAGCAGAAATACTTTGGCACTAAACTGTGTAAATGTGGCATAAAAAAGTACACAGAAGAGTGTGTTGTGAAGCACAAAGTTTGAATATTTATTCAAGTTATATTGGTATGTTTAGTATGTGCAATACTTTAATTTCATATAGGTTTAAGTCAAAACTGCTTACATTTGGGCTGAATTTGGCAGATTTCTGAAGCTCAACCGTTTCAATTTCTAGTGTTTTGAATTCAAATCTTTCATCTGCAATTATATTTCTGCTTTTATCTGTCACTACTAACATAGCCATTGTTATTTCCCCACTTTTCCCAATCATCTGTGTCCAGATAGTACCACTACCCGTGATTAACAAATACGATTCATGCTTCTAACAAAATCCCCATTAAAGAGGAACGTTTGCTTTCGTATTTTTCTCCAGTCCTGGTCTGTAACTGTGAAAGAATAAAAAGCTAAGATACCGTGACAGCAGCTTTCAATCCCTTCCCTGCTATTCCCTCTGCAGTTTCTACGCTTCCGTGTTTCTCCAGTCATTTGCCCTTATAATTTTTTATCTGATTATCAAATATCTGGCAAAGGAGTACTTGGCAGGATTTAGAGCTCTTCAGTCGCCTGATGACCGCGGAGCTGATGGCATAATGACAGGCTCCTAATGAAGTTCCCAGCAGTGCTGTCCCTGAAAAGCCTCGATACCACTCACGTTCTTTTTGCCTCGTATTTCTCCATCCGTGGAACTTGGTGGGCTCCACATGTGATTTGGAAAAGGGACAAAACACAACTCGGCTGTGCTCTTCATGCACAATTTCAGCTTAAACCTCGTCTTCAAGCTCAGGGCAAGTGACAAATTGAAAAAAAAAACCAAAACTAAGAATCACAAGCAGCACTCGGAAGCCCTCTCTTTTTGCCTACTTGTTGCAGGTGCTAGCAGGTGTAGCAGCAACCTGTTCGGGAACCCGAGGGGCGGGCAGCGCCGAGGCGAGGCAGGGCAGGGCAGGGCACGGAGCCACCTCCGCCCCCCGGGCATCGCGGGGCCCCCGGCCCGGCCCGGCTTGCGCGCTCCCGGCTCGCCCCGCCCCGGGCCGCGCGCGTCCCCGACCAGCGGGGGGCACCTTTTCCCGGGAGCAGAGGGCACACGGAGACCTCCCCGGGAGCAGCCGCC
>VWPU01021566.1:0-10482 GCA_013398955.1 Callaeas wilsoni | reverse complement strand
TATTTTATTTTATTTTATTCCCCAACTAAGTGGCAAAAATACCTTTAAGAATGAGTATTAGGAAAATTCCTTCCTGGAAAGGGCTGTCCAGGGATGGAGTCCTCATTCCTGCCGGGATTTGTGGCACTTGGGGACACGAGCAGTGCTGGGGAATGTTGGGCTCAATCCTGGAGGACTTTTCCAACCTTAATTCCCTGGTTCTTTATAAAGGCAGAAAGGCCAAGCCCATTGTGGACGAGTTTGACTTCCACATTTTCCATAAAAGATCCAATTTTTCCCAAATCCCTTTTTTTGGTTCAGTAAATTCCCTTGGCCTGGCCTGAGCTGGTCCTCACTCGGCTGAGCGAAGACCAAATCCCTTTTTTTGGTTCAGTAAATTCCCTTGGCCTGGCCTGAGCTGGTCCTCACTCGGCTGAGCGAAGATCCGGGGTTCAGATTTCCCTGGAAACCTTGGGGTCAGTCCCTCCCCCTGGCACTTGTGCGGGGTCCTGGAATTCCGCCCTCTCCAGAACCTCGTGCTGGCCCTTGGTGACATCCCTGGGAAGTTCTGGAAAAGCAGCTGCTTCTCCCAAGGCTTCAGAGCAGGGATTTTCCCCCCCTCCGGGAAGGAAATCTTCCTGAAGCTCCTCGTTCTCCGAGGAAGAGCAGCTGGAAGCAAACGGAGAAGGGAAGGGAGATTTCCCTCGGAAATGTTGGTGGCAGCTCCCACCTGTGATAAAGCAGAGGGAGAAGTGAATAAAGCAGTGCTTGCTTTCCACTGGAGCTGTGAAGGAATCGTGGAATCTTGGAATCATGGAGTGGTTTGGGCTGGGAGGGATCTTAAAGCTCACCTTGTTCCATGGGACACTTTCCTCTATCCCAGGGTGCTCCAAACCCCGTCCAGCCTGGCCTTGGACACTTCCAGGGATCCAGGGGCAGCCACAGCTTCTCTGGGAATTCCATCCCAGCCTTTCCCCACGCTCACAGGGAAGAACCTTTCCCAAATATCCCATCTACCTTCCTTTGCTTCCTTCCTTACCCAAAAATTCCAGTGCGGGTTGCAAGTTCCAGCTCCTCCTTCCAGATCCCTCACCTTCCTGTGGCATTATTTTATCCTGCATCCATAAAACATTCCCTGGAATGTCTGTTCCCAAAACAAATCCCTGTCCGAGGGGATGGATCCCAAACCCAAAGCCTCACGCTCAGGACTCGCCTCAAAGCTGCCAAACCCCAGCAGAGGGAATTTGGGATGTTGCCTCCTCAGGTTTAATCCCAAAGTTTTAGGGATTTATGCTAAAAGGGCTTTGAGGAAGTGAATGGGACATGGAAGTATTTCCATGAAAACACATTTGGAAGTCCCCAAGCAGCTTTAGGGACAGTACAGGGTGGCTTTGGAATGCTGCGCCAGAAAATAGAGGGAAAATTATCCACATGGATCTGGGAAAAAGGTTCAGGAAAGCTCTTTACCACTTTGGCTTTGCAGGACATCAAATGCTTTTCCTTCTGTTGGGTGGAATTTGCTTCCGGGGGGGAGTTTTGACCTTCCCTCCCCCTCTTCTGCCCTTTTTTTGCTGGAGCATCCAAGGAACCTCCTGGCTTCCACAAGGTTTCCTGATCTTCTTTTTTCCACGATGTAACCTTTTAAAAATTCCTCTCCCCTTAGGAATCTTGGGATGTTTCAGGTTTCCTTGGCCAATCCGGAGCCTCGTGGAGCTCAGGCTGTTCCTTTGAAGCCACAAAAGGCTCAAATGCAACCTAAGGAATTTGCTACCAGAAAGGGTGGAAAATTCCCCCTCCTCCGGGATGCTCCCTGCCGGATTCGGTGGCAAGAAAAGGGGAGGGAAGTAAAAAGGGCAGGAAAATAAAAATGAAGAATAACTCGGCATTTGGGGCCCAATAAAAACAGGGAATCTTAAAGCAAAAAGGAAAAAAATGGGAAAAGGTTTACGGGTGTTTGAGGAAAGGTCAGATTTTACTGGATTTCCTCCCAAGAAGGACGGAATTTCAAAGGATTGGTCAAGAAGTGGTCCCTGCCTGGTTCTGCCGAGCAAAAAGTGGAAGCTGTGGGGTAGAAGTGGTGGCAAATCCCATGAATTTTTAATTTCCTGCAGTTCATTAATCTCTCTTTCATTGGCTGGAGATAAAGCTGTGCTCAGATCCATGGTGGGAACGTTGGGATGGGGCTGCAGCTCTTGGGGCTGTCTCGAGACACCCGTAAACAACCGGAATTTGGAATCAATTTTCCAGTGCCGGCTCCTTGGGTTCGGTGGGAATGTGAGGGAAAAATGGGAACGCCGGTTTGGGGACAGGATCTGCAACACTTCCTCATCCCAAACAGTCCTGAGGGGGATTGTTCCCGCCGTTACCCGGGTTTGGAGATCGTTGTGTCTTCGACTGAAGAGCAATTCCAGTCTGATCCTGCTTGTTCGGGATCCCTCCAAATCCAATCCAGAAACCCCATCTCACGTGGAATCGTGGAAGGGCTTGGCTTGGAAGGGACCCCAAAGCTCATCCAGTGCCACCCCCTGCCACGGCCAGGGACATTCCCACTCTCCCGGGGTGCTCCAAGCCCCGTCCGACCTGGCCTTGGACACTTCCAGGGATCCAGGGGTATCCACAGCTTCTCTGGGAAGCCCCTTCCAGCACGGGAATCCTCTCCCTTCTGGCAAAGCCCTGCTGAGCTCAAACACCTGGCCCGACGCATCCCAGCAGCTCCAGGAGCCCCTCCGGGCAAACCTCGGCACGAGGAGAGGCAGGAGAGGGAATTCTTGGCTGCTAAAAATATTCCTGGGGGGAACATCCCGCCTCAGCCCCCTTTGGTGACACAATCCCAACTCCGCACTTGGCCGTGGCGGCGGCTCCTGCCAGAGGCTGAGCTGGAGCTCCCGCTTCGTGCTCCGGCTCTGGCTTTTGCTGGTTTTCCTTGGGAGCAATCGGGATTTGCACGTTCAGACAACCTCCCGATGCTCATCTGGCAGCGGGCAGGGCTGGATGCAGCGTAGGAAAGTTTCCTTTGTCTCCTGTTTCCATTTTTCTTGGAAGGGAGGGCAGCGCGAGAGGCGGCGGCCGAGGAGCGACGGGCTCGGATCCGCCGGCCAGATTCCCGCATCCAGCAGCTGAAAGCAGGGAAAGGGATTTATCCCTGACTGGAGCTTTGGCTTGGAGGCCACAGCTGTGATGGGTGCTGGCTGGAGAGCTCCAGGGAGGATTCCCCTCCAGCGGCAGGAGCAGCAGTGCCAGTGGCTGGATCCAGACCGGGATGGGGAGAGGGATGGAGCATGGGAAGCAGCCTCCCAGCAGGAATTCAGGTCCCCAAATCCTGGGACGGTGGCACCCCAAATCCCCATGGTACTCACTGACTCCCTCAAATCCCCAGCTGCCGGAGATTCCTGGGGATTCCTGGGTTCATTTGGACTGAAAATGATGCAACTGGAAGCCCAAGGAAATGTCAGAGTGAGGACGGAATAGAAAATCCACCCTTTTTTTCCCCAATGGAATTATTTTGAAGGCAGGATCGCTTTGCCTGGCGAAATCTGACTCAGGGATTTTTTGCCTCCTTGAGGCTGGCAGGGCTGGCAGCAGGACAGAAACGTTTACTCCAAGAGAAAACTTGGCAGAAAGCGGGATTTCAAAAAAAAAAAAAAAAAAAAACCAACCCAAACAAGAAATCGAGTTAATCCTTTGTTTTCTCCGTAGCTTCTCCCTCCCGAGCTGCCTTTCCACGGCCTGCCCGGGTGTGTTACGGATCCCAGGTGCCTCCCAGCAATTAAGTGGAGTTAAAATTCCTTCCTGACCTTGGGTTTATCAAGCGCCGTGCTCAGGTTTGGCATCTGTCAGGCTGCTAAAAACAACATCCCGCGTGCCGGGGCTCGTTCCCGAAGCCCGGGGGCACAGGGCTTTCGGGAGCAGGTGGGACCGGGAACAATGGTGGAGGCGGGAGATGCTCCCATGGAATCGCGGAGCCGCGGGCTGCTGGAAGATCCAGCGGGAGCAGCCGCAGGAGGAGGGCTTGGCAGGCAGCCATCCCAGCAGACACTCCCGGGAGGTACCTGTCCTTTTGGCTCAGCCTTTGGAATTCTTCAGCCGTGTGTGGATGAAGAGTTGGCTCTTCCTCTCTGCTTCTCCCGAGGGAGCGTGGAGAAGTCCCTAGGTGGGGCAGCCATAGAATCATGGAATGGTTTGGGCTGGAAGGGATCTTAAAGCTCATCCCATCCTACCCCTGCCATGAGCAGGGACACCTTCCACTATCCCAGGGTGCTCCAAGCTCCGTCCAACCTGGCCTTGGACACTGCCAGGGATCCAGGGGCAGCCCCAGCTTCCCTGGGCACCCTGTGCCAGGGCCTGCCTACCCTCCCAGGGAAGAAAGGATCTGTGTGTCCTGGCAGACAAATCTTCATCCCAAATATCCCCCTGGTGGTATTTCTGACGGTGACTGCGACTGGTTTGCCCCTGAGGAAGTGGAAAATGGGATTTTCCACGTGCCTGCAGTCGATGGCCATGTCACTCCCAACGGGATGACATCCGGAGGCTTGGGTGGGATGAACATCTCAGCTTTGTACGCCTCAAATAATCTCTAAATCTGGAAAAAGTAAAGGAAGCTGGGACCGTGCCCTGGGATTTGGCTGCTGCCCCGTAAAACCAAGGAGTCGCTTTAGGTCCCTGTGTCCTGCCCCATCCTCATGGCAGGTGGCTTCTTGTAATGGAAGAGGGCTTGGGAGAGGGGAATATTTATCAGGAATAAAATAACCAGGCAGCAGAGGATGCTAAATTGGCCCGAATTCCCAGAATCCGTCTAAACCTGGCATTTTTTAGACTGTGTGTGGTGGGAAATGTCCTCTTCTCACATGAGGGGATGGACCCTCTTCTCCTACTCCACAAATCCCCCAGGGTTTTCCCATGAAACGAGGTTAGGTGGGATTTGTAAGTGGAAACCTCCTCTGACCAAACTTTACGTTTTCATTTCCTCTGTAAAATTGGAAAATAACCACGTTTTTATTGGGAATCAACTGTTCTTCCCCAGCTCGGAGCAGAGAGTTCTCCCTCGGCAGAGCTGCCGCTCCATCTGTCCAAAGGGAGCAAAAATTCCAACCCAAACCTTTCAAAAATATCCCAGAAATGGCTTGTTTTGGCTGGATTGCTCCCGTGAGCTCGCTCCAAGCTGGCAGGGAAGCGGGGAAGATCTGCTGGAGCAGAGTGGATGTGGGCGAGCGCTGGAGCAAGGAGAAGCCCTGGAAAGTTTGGGTGGATTTGGAGGAGAGCGGCTTTTTGGGGTGGTGTGTGGAGGGAAAAGCGACTTTTCCATGGATCCAGCTGAATCTGAAAGCCCCTAAAGCCAACAGGCCAGGATGCCACTTAAGGAATTCTCAGATTCCTCCTGCTTTAGTGGATAATAATTCCTAATTAAACCCCCTTCCCTCTATGGGAAGCAAAGCAAATGTCTTGGAAGAACGCATTTTGTGCTGAAAGATTTCAATTCTCCAGCTCGGGCCGGCCCCAGGAATGCTCCTTTTTTCCCTTTTTTCCTTGATTTCTGTTCTTCCACAATGCTTTTAAACGAAACGATACCAGCAGCGGGAGAGGAGCCGAGCAGATCGTGCCAAGCCCTGTCCAAACAACCCCGCAGCCTCGAGCTGCTCCCGGCTGGATGCTGGAATTCTCTCCCGCTGGCTGATAACGTGAGCGTGATTCACGCTCTGGCAGAGCGCGGGGTCAGCTCCTCTCGGGCTCTCGCGGCTCCTTCAGCGCGCTCCTTTGCAGTGCAATTCCCTTGGGTTTTCGCAGGACTCGTTGGGAAAGCTGCCGGGAAAAGGGGAGCAGGAGGGCGAGGGAGGCTCTCGGGGGTGAGAATGCTCCCAGGTCGCTTTTCCGTGTGGCTTTTCGCCAGCCGGGGTCTCTCAGGCAGCGCTGGGATGCGGGAAGGATGCCTCGGATGGAGCCGCCTCGCAGCGCTTCCCTGCACAGTGGCGTTTCCCACCTGGGGAGGACGGATTTTCCCTGGATATCGCGGTTGGGAAGAGCTGTTAAAGCCGTGCAGGGATGGAGGAACCACAAAAACTGGCTTTTCCCAAAGTGTTGCTGCCGTGCTCTGATCCCGTCGCTGGCAGGAATTTTGCACCCATTCAGTGCCGTGGCTTTTCTGGGGGGCTGGCTGGCACCAGGGTCCCTTCCGCTTCCGAGGAAACGGATTTGGGAGTGCAGAGTTGGGAATGGAGGTGCTCCCTGGGTTGTTTTATGAAGGTCACGTCGCTCCGACTGCCTGCAGGAAATTCTTGTGCCCCAACTCCAGGAGTTAAGACAGGGGAAGGAGAAATCCCTGGGAAACAAAACAAAGGGAAAGATGAGAGTCCTGAGAAATCCAGGCTGTCCCTTGGCAAGGCAGCGTGGATGGAAGGGAAATTCTGGTCACAACGGTTTTGTTGAAGGGGAAAAGAAGGACACAGATCCTGCGCTGCTTCCCTCGGGCACCAAAGGGAAAAGCATCCTAAAATACCTGGAACATCACAAAATTCCGCTGGGGAATGGGAGCACCCTCGGTTTCCTTTGAAAAGGTCAAAATGCCGCAATAATTGAGATGGATTTGGTCTGGGTGAGGCTCCGTGCTCCCCCAAAACAGGTTTTTCCCACGGCTCTTCAGCTCATCCAGCCTCCAGCTTTTTCTCTGAGCTTCCCTCAGAGTGTTCCCCCCTCCAGGTTCACTGGAATTTGCAGTGATCCAAAAAAATCAGTCGTTTTTCCAGCCCCCCCCCCACCTGAGACTGAGATGATTTACTGGGAGCTGGGATTAGCAAAGTGCTGAGTTGTGATTTTTGTGCTGGAAAAGTCCCCTTTTTCCATGGGAATTGGGCTTCTAAGCAGGAATTGTTGGGAACAGCAGATGTCCCTCGCTTCATTGGCCTGTGCTGGATTTGGCCAGGGATTGGCATCTCCATGGCAGCTCCTGGGGGTTGTGCTGCGTTCCAGAGCCTGGAGATGGTATTTTCTTGATTAAGGCAAAAATAAAATAAAATAAAATTTAATATAATAAAATTTAATAAAATTTAATAAAATAAAATAAAACGCCCAAGCAAATCTAGAACTATATTGTGCAAAATAAAATCTACAACTTTTCCAAGTATTCCCCCATTCCAGACTGGTGAAATTCCAGCCAGCCTTCAGCAGCATCCCTACATCTTTGGTGATAGGAGAAAGCAAACCCTGGCATGGAAAAAGCAGGGAGGAAAGGCATTTCTAGCTTCCAAAGGGTGATGGATATCCCAAGAAAATTGGGCTGTGGCTGCTGAAATCGCGCTGGGAAAGTTGACGTGACCTGGCTGGGTCGTGGTTGAATCCTGTCCTTTCTCAGCCTCCAGTGAAGGAATTGGAGATGCTTGGACAACGTCCTGGGAAGGGGCTGGATCTGTCTCTCCGTGGGGTTTGTTTACTTTAGTCTGGGGCAAAGCTTCTGGAGCTCTTTGGAAGCTTTTCCCAGCGTGTCCGTCGGCTGCTCCTCACGGAATCCGCATTTTTCCTGGTGACCCTCTGCACTGTCCGTGGCCTCTCCTCGTTCCCTCACCCCTCTCCCCTTGGCAGCAACGGTGTCAACAAAACTCTGCTCCCAAAAATGCAGCCTGACCCTTTTCTGCCCAGTTTTGGGGGTGATTTTTCTCCCCTTGCTGTCACAAGTCTCCGGATGGATGGATGGATGGATGGATGGATGGATGGATGGATGATGGATGGAGGGAGGGATGGATGGAGGGATGGAGGGATGGATGGATGGATCTTGGCTTTGATGTTGATTTTTCCTGGCTCCTGCCCGCCTTGGAGCTGGGGACACAGGGAGGCTTGTTCTGGGAGCAGAGTGGGGTTTCCTGGGAACCTGGTGGATCCCGCTGGTGGGAAGTTGGGATCGGCAACTGGGACTGCTCCCCCTCAGCAGGGCTCTGCCACGTGTGGGGAGAAGGGAGCTGCTGCCGGAAAAATTCCTCAGGGAATTGTCTCTGAGACAGAGAGAAGGAGGATGGGAGGACTGTGCTTTGAGGTCAGATCCCTGGCTTTGGGGTGGAGCTCCTGGATTATGTGGGAATGCTCCGTGTGACGCCCCTACCTGTTCTTCTCCGTGCTCGGATGATCTTGGAACTCAGAGCGTTCCCGCAGAGATTTCCTTGGAGAAGCGAAGCTCAGCCTCTCAGTGATGGGCTCCCTGTCCACATCTGGTTCAATCAGATCCTTACGGCTGCTCAGGACGGCAGCTCCACCGTGGCATTCCCAGGAGGATCCTGCCATCGTTCTGAGAATAAGGAGAACGGACAAGGGGCAGAGGCAGCGGATCCAGGCTCTCTCCGCTCTGGGATGACAGCATCAGTTGTGGGATTGAGAGGATGAGAACTGGGATGAGCTCTCTCCCAGAGGGCGGAGGGAACGCCCAGGGGACGGTGGCACAGATTTGGCTTTCTCCAAACAGCTGTGAGCAGCCAGCCCCACACACTCCCAATTATCCTGCTGGGCGACTTCCAGCGCTCGGTTCCCATGGAATTCCTGGCCCCGGAGCGTTATTGTCGGGATGCTTTTGTCTGACTCAGGCTGCTCCAATCCCACCCCGAAGTGTCTCCCAGCCTCTTCCCAGCCAGGAGCACAGTGGCTGCTGGGTTTCGAGGAAGCCTCTTGCTTCCCTGTCTCTTCTCCGTCGGCTTTTCCTCACCCTCCTGCTTTTGGGGCAGGCTGGAGCCCATCCATGGGATCTTGGAGCCCATCCATGGGATCTGCTGGTCTGTTGTTTGACTGCTTCCTAACTAGCTTTTGTCTGGCTGCTTTTTGGGGGTGGCTCAGTGAGAGCTGTTCTCAAGGAGACACTTGGAGAATCCCAGAAATCTGGGAAAATGTGGCTGCTGGAAGTGTCAGAGCCCATTAACAGTGCCAGACATGCCCTTTCTGCTCCCTCTCCATCGCCACTCTGCTCGCTCTGGGTTGGTTTTTCCAGGAATTCTCAAGGCTTTGAATAGCAATTCCAGAATGGCAGCAGCTGGTGAGGAGCTGAGGCCACCCCTCCGTCGCCCAGCCCGGCCACATTCCACGGGAATCCCTGGAAGCTAGCCACCAGAGGCACTTTGGGAAGGGCAGAGCTGCTGGAGAGCCACCAAGGAGCCACCCAAAGCCACCCCAACCTTCCCCACCCACCGAGTGTTTCCCGGCTTTAAAACTGGGAATGAGCTCGGGATGGGAGGGTTGGTAGTCCCAAACATCCCCACGTGACCTTTGCAGAGGCTGTAGATCCGTAAGATCACAGGATCATCAAGGTTGGAAAAGCGCTCCAAGATCATTGAATCCAGCCTGGGACCGATCCCCACCTGGTCACCAGGAGATGCCACAGGAGGAATTCCTGTGGGAATGACTGGACCATGAAGCCCTTACAAGTGGCAGCGGAGGAATTTGCGACACCTGCCCCTCTCCATCTGCTCCCCTTGGAGATGGGACACTGGTCTTGCTGGGACAGAGGCTGTGTCCGGGAGGGACCCAGGGTCCATCATTTCCCAGCTTTGGGAATGAGCAGAGGGCTCGTAGCTCCTCTGCAGCCAACCCTTTGGAACCTAGGATTGAAAGGAGACACAAGGAAAACAGGCCGTGTGATGTCTCCTGCAGCCAGGCAGGATTTATTCCATGAATTTCCATGTGGAATGAGCCCTTCCTTAAGTGCTGGCACCGCTGCAGAGCTCTGAGGGAGATGCAGAGGCAGCAGCGAGACCAAGACCCCTCTGCAAGGTGTGCTCACCTCGTTGGGACACCCTGGAAGTTGTCCCTAAAACATCCCTGAGGATGGATTCTAGGGAAAAGGATGGATGTGCTCCAAGACCCCGCTGTTGCCAGAAGGGATTTCAGCCCCTACACCTCACACATCTGGAGGGAGCAACCCCAAACTGCAGAAGCCCTTCACCCTCCCAGGTGTCACGTGGGGTTGTCCACCCCAAATTCCAAGGCTGGGGTTTCTCCCATGCCCTCTTTGGAGGGATGAAGCTCCCAGATGAGAAGCCTCCAAACTTCCCTGTGGTTTTCCAGCGCCGCTGGGAGGCCGTGGCCGCCCAAAAGGAGCGGCCAGTCTCAGACATCTGGGTCTGATACCTCTGTTTGCCACAGGCTCGTTGGGAGCCACATTGGTGGCACGGGAAATCATCTGGTGTCCTCTGGAGATGCTTCCCTGCTTCCCACAAAGCGGCTCCCTCGGATCCGCAGCGCTCCCGCCCCTCATCCCACTCGCTCTTTGCATCCCTTTGGCTGCGAGGAGACGGAGGGGAAAAAAGGCTGTGTTGATTTGAGCATTGTGTGAAAGTATTTTCCCATCGTTTTCCATGAAAAGCATGATTTAATTAACATTTTTAGATGTTTATTATTGAAGGAAGCCTGTGCCGCCGCCGCCGCCGCCACCGCCTGCGTTGGGCTTTTTTTCTTTTCCCTCAGTTTTCCCCAACTTGTGTTTGTTATGAAAGAGTTGAGTCACATTCCGTGGGATGGCTGGGAGGGAGGGGGAGGGAG
>VWPU01021563.1:0-67154 GCA_013398955.1 Callaeas wilsoni | reverse complement strand
GCTGCTGCCGCCGCGTGCGCCCGGCCGCTGCCGCCCCACTGCGCACGCGCCGCGACGCCGAGCGGAGAAGGGCCGCGCTCCCCTCGAGCGCCCCCTGGCGGCCGGCGGTCAGAGACGCGGGCTCAGCCAATCGCGTCTCCTCCTGCCTGCCCCGGGGGACACGTGACCACAAGCGGCGCGCCCGGGGCCGCGCGGGCATCCGGGTTCGGTCCCCTGCGCGCGGGCACCGCCTCGCGCGGGGGCGGGGCCGAGTCACGTGAGGGCGGCGACGGCGGCGGCGACAGAGGCGACAGCTGGGCCGGGCCCCGCCGGTGACAGCGGTGACAGCCCGAGCCGGCCCCGCCGCTCTGCTCCGCGCGCCGCGCCGCAGCCATGTCGGCCAAGGACCGCATCGAGATCTTCCCTTCGCGGATGTGAGTGTCCTCCGGGACGGGTCGGGACAGCGCCGAGGGGGGAGCGCGGGAGCTCCGTGCCGTGCCCGAGGCGGCGAGAGCGGCGGCTCTCGGGGCGCTCAGGGCTCCTCATCGCGGCTCGGCGCTGGGAGTCGTTCAGCCGGTTGCGCGCGCGCTGCGCCGCCGAGCGGGGCTCCCCCGGTTCTGTGATGGAGCAGCCGAGGGCCGCTGGTCCGAAACTTCAGTCTCTGCTTCCCAGCTCAGCTCTGTCAGTCCTCAGAGGGCCGTGACAGGGCCCGGCACCGAGATGCCGGGTGTGGTATTTAAAATCGTGTGATTACGCAAACCTTACTTAAAAAAGAACAATTTGTAGAATGTATGTGTAGGGAAAATGGACAAATGGAACCACAGCTTCCCCTAACTTTGCAATAGACGTTACTGCTGTACGAGAAGTTGGCCATAAAGTGTTAAAAAAGAAGAAGGAAGTAAAGTGCTCCCAGTGTAGTGGACAGTCAGGTAATTTTCCAGATCCAGACAGCAAACTATTTGTCATGAAATCAGATGTCTCTTGAGAAGGCTTAGAAAGCTGCCAACATTGGAACAAACAGAAACAATTGAATAAAATTGCTGCTTTAATAATGTTGTTTAGTTTCTCTTCGGAACCCTCCAGGACAGACAGACTTTGCTTTAAAGTGAAAGACTGTTTCAAATCTTCTTGCATAAAAGTGGGTTGATGCCTGCACATAATCTTTATAATAAAAAGGATGCCTTGCAGGACAGAAAACCTCAAACATAAAATAATAATTATTCACTCTGTATGAGCTCAGGACATATAAAATAACAGTTTATATGGAAAGATTAATACATTACATGGTAAAGGTTCTGTTTTGAAATTTAGCTTAGAAATAAACTGTTGCATACAGAGAAATGAATTACTGCATACACCAAGTCATCTGGTCTCACTCCTGCTCTTTGGTAGTGCTTTTTTTCATTCAGTTTAGGTGTCCAAGGAGGGGGCATTTCAATCCCTTTTGAAAGGTATCTGGTTTTGTGGGATGATGTGTCACTGTGGCATGAGGGTGGTCATGTACAAAAGCCTAATATTTACAAGCCGAGTTTCAGACGAGGTGATAGACAATAACGTGGGTGGTGTTCCCAAAGGAATCTAAGTTAGAATGGCAAAATAAAGATGAGCTGTGTCTGCAACAATTAATTTTGTTAACTGACAGAAGAGGATTTCACAAGGCTTACTTTTTATGTTGGTTTGTGGGTTTTTCTATTGTTATAAAGTGGCTTGCTGGTATGAGCCTCTTCTGGGCTGGATATCTTCAGTTCCAGAAGCTGCTCAGTTTCCTTGAGAGTAAACAAGACTTTGTTTATTGCACTCTCAGAGCGAGTGAAATCTTGCTTGAACTAGAAGGCCAGCCAGTCTCTGGCAGGTGATGAACAGAGCAAACAAGTTGGTTCAAGGTGATGACAGACACCTCCTTGTTGGGAAAGTAAAGTTGCCCTTTTACTCTCTGATTTTTTTTTTTAATCATAAACATTCATAAAGTATTAATGGTTTTCAGTTATACGTATTTGGTAGATGTTAATGGAGCAATTCTCATCACATGCCAGTAGATGTGGCCAGTAATGGATTCCACGGTGTAGATAGAATCTTAATTATACTTACTTTTTCCAAGGTCAGAGAGGAAGTGTGTAAGGACTTGATTTGAGCATTGTTCTTTGTGCACAGTGGCTGCGTGTAGAAAGTAGTACGGTTCCTAATTTCAAGCAAGAAACTTTAAGTTTGCTACTGGAAGTAAAGGGAATACAAAGCTACAGCTAACTCACTAATACCCCTTTTCGATTGTTGCTGCTTTTGATTGTCTTTAATAGCTTGTAAATCTCCTATGCAGCATATGAAGTTAAGGAAAACCAGAATGTACAACTGCTGTATCTTCTTGCTCCGTAAAATCAGAACATGTCATCAACAGTTATGACCACAGGAAGAATTTGCTGTGTTGTCTGATTTTGAGAAGATGACATAGCAGTAAAAGAACTTAAAAGCAATACCAGTGTCACAGTGACAGTGGGTATTTGGAGTAGTTTGATTTCTGGTACTTCTAAGTCATGAAGAAAAATGAAAACTCTTATTTGCTGTTATGGAAGCACTGACAGATGTCTTGTCAATTTTCTATGAGCTTTGGCTTCAGAGATAATAACATTGTAGTTCTCATTGATGATGGAGACAAATATAAATTCCCTTGATTTTAAATGGGAATCTAAAATTCTCTCCTGAAGTGGCCATCTTGTTTTACTGCAGTGGTGTTTCTCAGTTGCTTCATAATTTCAGTCATATGCACGTCAGAAAACTTTGCGTAAGCTTTTGTCCTAATCCCTTCAGATGATGCAGGATGCTTTTTCTTTATTTCTCTGCTTACCAGGGCTCAGACCATCATGAAGGCTCGTTTGAAAGGAGCCCAAACAGGTCGTAACCTCTTGAAAAAAAAATCTGATGCTTTGACGCTTCGATTCAGGCAGATCCTTAAGAAAATTATTGAGGTAGGTAAATTAGAATTTTCCTTTGTTTGGCTCACTTTATTTGAAATCTGTCTGTTCTCTCTGTTGTGCATTCCTGTTCTGCTAACTTTGTTAAGCTGGAATGTAGGACAACTGTCTGGATAACCTGTTTTTTGTAAGTGAGACTACTGAGGATACATGAGCAGAATTATGGTTTTTTGGCTGCAATGATACAGAAACTTGGAAGAGTTATTATTCTTCACCTCTTTCCAGACAGTCTTAGCCTCTGCTTTCTTTTGTGTCCCAAGTTCCCTATAATCTCTTCTGTATTACAGGGAATTTGCTGCCAAATACTTTAGGATTGGTATTAACATGTTCTGTAGGCCCATTTTTGCTGCTTTGTCTGGCTTGAGGGGATGCTGCACATCGATAGTTTCCTGCGTGACTAGGTACACTAGCAAACAGAAGTTTTGTCCAGATGGGACTTGTTCCTTCATGAAGAAGCACAGAGTCCTGCTTCTTCCTTTGCAACATGGATGACAAACCTGAGATAGTCAGTAGAGCCTAATACGTGTTGTTCTGTTCTGCCACAGCAGATGGGTTTAGTTGTACTGGTTTAGGTGCACTGTCCCTGGTTAGTGGTGGTCCTTTGTTGCCCTGCTGTAGACTAGCTCTCACACTCTGTCATTGCTTCCTATAGATTGTCTAACACACAAAGGCTGGTGTTTCTCCACAGCATGGTTTTTAGCTACAAGGGCTACAAGTCTGTAAAAACTGGGAAAAAACTGAGTGGGAGGAGAGTGCAGCTTCACAAAGCTACATACATTTGTATATTGAAAAACAACTTCAGCTGTCTCACAGTATTCCGTACAATGGGAAAGAAGAGTATTTTCCTACTAAGCCACCTTATTGTTGTGATTTAACTCCCATGTAATAGAATTGCATGATTATTAAGACAAATCTTTTGCTGTTTCTATGAGTTCTACAATGTGAAACAGCTGAAATATTTCTTTTTTTTGCCAGTCACCTGGAAATTACAGTTTGCAGTTTGAGAGTAAGCTATGCATAGAGGACTTAGTCACTCTCTTCAATTTCTTCTCCTTTTGCTGCTAGTTATTTATCCTAGGAATAAGGATATAACAATGGAAAAGAAATAACAATGTGCCTGTATTTGCTGCCTTTTTAATTTTATTAAAACAGACTAAGATGCTGATGGGTGAGGTGATGAGAGAAGCTGCCTTTTCACTTGCTGAGGCGAAGTTCACAGCAGGAGATTTCAGGTGAGGATTGCTGGGCTTGCATGGGGATGTCCTACCCATAGGAAAGAGCTATCAACAAATTATTATTTTCTCTTTTGGGAAAAAAGGCAAATTCTTAAAGGCACCTAGAAAAAAGATGACAGTGGACAGGATGAACTGAATTCTTTAATGTAAAGGTGGGAGACATCACTGCAGGAAGGAGAGAACTTGCATGATGAAAACATGTATTCCATTGGAAGCTAAACAAAGTGGAAAGATTAACAGAAACTTGCTTTGGTCCAAGTCCTTGGTTTGAGAAGGTATTGCTTTTTGCAGCTTCGAATCAAAAATGTAGGGAAGCAAGAATCTATATCAGAGTAATGGACAATTTGTTAATTTGGTCTTTTGCATTTGAAGGACAGATGTAATGTGTGCTCTTTTCTGCCAGTAAGTCACACAGTGATTTTACCAGTTGTTCTAATCTCCCACCTCACTGACCTTTGTCTCACTAGGGCTAGTGAGGGCTGTGTGCAAGAGGGGAAACAAATTCTTTTCCTCCAGCAGGATACTTTAATTGTATTTTAATAAATTACAGTTCTGTCTAGCGTGTTTGTGTAATTCATTCAAGTGTGCATAGACCTTGTGGAATAAAGTTGAGGGAGTGTTAAAGACTCAGCTGATGGTGCTACCAACTAATGGGGAAGAGCCAAGTGATCAGACACAGTAGTAATCTGTGTCCTGCTGAAGAGAAATCTTTTTGCCCTTTCATTTGGATAAAGTGCTGTTTCCTGTCCTAACTAGTCACAGTGTTTAGCTATAAACAAGTCAGATTCCACCCTGTAAGTAAACTGGACTTCAGCAGGGGAGGTAGCTGTAGTGACCGGTTTTTGGAAGACCTTAAGATACTTTGGAATGCTTCAGGATGAATTGTTGTACAAGTCCAAGTTTGTTAATATGGTAGTTAGTGGGTAAACAAACTCATTAATGGTCTGAAAGAACAAATACTTAGAAACTAGAATGAACAAAATGTTGTGGCCTTGGTTGCCTTTAAAGCCTTGACATTCCTTCACTTTCATTGTGAAAGAAATCTTACAGTTTGTTTAGACTCAATGTTATTAAAATAGTTTGCCAGATTAACTGGCTGGTTTTTTAGCTATGCTTTGTAAACTTGGTCTAAGACATTTTTAAAGTTACATTTCATAGACTTTTGCATCTTTTCCCAACTTGGCTGGAAACCTATTTCTTTCAAAGCTTCCGTGTTAGCTTTGAAGACTGTGCAATGAATTGCATAGAGAACTGAGCTGACAACACTTTCCAGGTCCTTGCAGCTATTTGATAACTGATTCATCTTGTATATAATGATGAGTTAATGAACCACTTCAGCTTTCCTGATTAAGATCTATGTTTTCTTCCTTACAGTACTACTGTGATCCAAAATGTGAACAAAGCACAAGTCAAGATCAGAGCTAAAAAAGACAATGTAGCAGGTGACTCTTTTCCAGGCCATGAGTATTTCAACTCATAAGGGAATTGTGGGAGGAGACTTGGAAATAGGCAGGAATGTATCCAAACACTGTCTCCTTTTTTTCTTACTTATCTAATAGTAGGAACACTTGTAATTTGTTGTTTTTTTCACATAAAGCTTATGGGTTTTGTATTTGGTTACTTACCTCTCATAAAATAAAATGAATGTATGTAAACTGCAGTCCAATTTCTGTATCTTTGGACAAAGCATAACTTCCATAGAGCTTTACTGGAAAACAGATCAGGAGTTAAGCCCCAAAGTTAAATAGATTTCAAGCAGTTGTCTATCCACAACTGTCTATGAAGAAAACAAGGCAAATAAATCAGGATTGAATGATTAAAATATTCCTTGAGCAAAGGGAATATATTACTAAACAGAAACATAATGAATCAGAATACTTCCCTGAATTTTCCATGCAAGCTCAACACAATTCTGAAGTTCCATATATGTCAGAACCAGCATGACTTAATCGTTCCAAGCTATGTAGGAATATTTTGTAAACAAAGCTGCTGACATTACATAATTAGAAGCAAATGGGGTAAAAGTGAGCTGTACTTAATAAACCTATAACCCGTTATGTCTCTTACATGCATTTTTGTTTGCTCTTGTCAGGTGTAACCTTGCCAGTTTTTGAGCATTACCAGGAAGGAGGGGACAGTAAGTACACCCCAAGTGTTTTCTGTCTTTATGTACTTACGGCTATTCCATGCTCATACATGGAAATATTGTCATGTCTTAATGGTAAGTCAGTTTACATCATAGGCATAGCGGTACTTACTTCCTCTGATGCTTTGCCCTGGTCCTGTGACATGCAGAGATTATTAGGGACTCTAATAGATTCTGCTTTCCTGAATCAGTGAGTTTTTCAGGTGAGGAGAAGACTTGTCTCGTATTTCCAGATTTTGAGACTTTCTAAGTCTTACTAGAGACATGCACAACATAAACCACTATAAAGACAATTTGCTCTTTATATCCCTGTAGTGTGGTAAAGTATTAATTTTTACCTAGTAAGGAAACACTATAGTAGCAATAGTAAAATTTTTTTTTTTTCAGGCTATGAGTTGACAGGCTTGGCCAGAGGTGGAGAACAGCTGGCTAAGCTGAAGAGGAACTATGCCAAAGCTGTGGAGCTGCTTGTGGAACTGGCCTCGTTACAGGTTGGTGGGAGTTAAAAAAAAAAAAGGATTGTTGGTTTCTCACTTTTCTAAAATGAAAGTACCAGCTCTTAATACTTGTAGCTTAATCTAGTCCCAGTGCTGTACAAAGTTGCAAACCTTTCCCAGCCATATTACTGCTTCAGAGAAATCCTTATTCCTTAATGTGAAGAAGAAACTGTTTTGGAGAGTTGGTATTTGTAAGTGCTAATGTGCAGTATTAAGTGTGCTAGTGACACTAGTAGAAAACATTCTGCTTCTATCAAGGACATAGTTTGTAAAGCTACATTGTAGACTTGGCTTTCAAGTGCTGATTGGTTTTGTGTACAGAATTAAAGGAAATGTTGAATTTGTCTTGTTATATATTAATTATTTAATCCCATTCCATCAGACATCCTTTATTACTTTGGATGAAGCCATTAAAATAACAAACAGACGTGTGAATGCAATTGAACATGGTGAGTATTTTTCCATTTGGGATGCATAACATTTTTCTGTCTCCATGCAAGATGAGGAGCAGGGTCAAGGAAGCCACTCTTCTCTTTCTTGTTAGAATTTCTCACCAGTTCAAGAATGCTTTCTAGAAAGCATTACAATTAAGCATATTGCAAGAAAAAAAAATTAAAAGCCCAGTGAAATGGACTGGAGGACAGAGAGATAAATGAATAGGCAAACATGAGAAAGTAATCAAGAAATTGTATTAAGAACCTACAGGACAAAAGTTTTACAAACATTCTGCAGTCCCTGCTGGTGACTTTGACTTAACTGGTGAAGCCTGTTGACTAGAAGCAAAAGACATGATGTTTCTATGCGTTAAGATGTTCCAATAGCTAACATAATAAACTTCAAATAACTAAAATATATTTAACTTTAAATCACTCTAATAAATTTTAAAACTGTAATGGTGGAGAGGCTGGTTACTTCTTGGTTTTGGATGGAACAGTCCTTATGTCAATACCCTGGTATTTTTCTTTGATCTGAATTCTTTATTTTTCATGTTCTTGTTTGTAAATTTGTTTCTTGCCATTTCTTAAGTACTACTACAATCCCAGTATTGGCTGTGATTCCTTTTGCTGCAGTGTCCAGAGTGCTTTGATTGTTTCAAGTTGCTTTCTGAGTTTTGATGTCCTGGACTTAATCATTTTTTCATGTACATAATAACATATTTCAGTCCATGTTTCCAAATCATCCTTTTCAGCAGTTTTTCATAGACTGGTTTCTTTGAACATGCGGGCCTTAACTGCAGCTTATCTCTGAGAATTTGACTTAGAAAAGGTTTCCTCTGCAGCCTTCCAAATAATTTTGGTAGTGCTGATAACAGGTTTCTTCTTTCAACAAATGATTCTGACACAGAGCTTGTGCAGTTTGGTGTTAAAGCTGTGTTTAGTGTCTTATCTTTTCTGTTATTGTGTTGTATTTGAATATTTGTTTTCATGATTTTTAAACTGAGATAATTCTGAGTAAAGGTGCTGTACTGAACAGACATTTCTGAAACAATGTGATGGAAGAACATAGTTTTAATTCAAGTTTTGCCCACTTCTCAGGACTTCTTAATATTTTGTGTACTTGTCCATCAGGAAATACTATGATCTTCCATGAAAGACATAAATTTCCCCTAGCCGAAAGAATTACTAGATTGACTTCAAACAACATTGGTGCACTACATTAGATAACTTCCTGGCTAACAGGAAGTCCCAACAACTTCCTTATTTATACTTTTTTTAGTGATTATTCCCAGGATCGAGCGTACTCTTTCTTATATCATCACAGAACTGGATGAACGAGAACGAGAGGAATTCTACAGGTAAATATCAAAAGACTAGACTGGTCTCTTCCTAAAACAGACCATTTCTCAGAAGGGAATTCGGAGAACTGTTCACCAGATCTGGCAGCAAACACTGTTAAACATGGCCTCATGCTTACTGCGTGTTGAGTTTCCAGAGCTGGGCACTCAGAGCTCACCAATTACTTGTCTGAAAGTTGTAAATTAATCCCTTCCATTAAGTTGTACATAGCTGTCACTGTTCTTCCAGAGGGAATGATTTGATACAGTACACTGAGGTGTTCTGCTTTAAGGACACCTTTGACAATAAAGTTCATGTTTTGGGCTACTTGAAACCAAAATGTCAAACCTGAAAAGAATGAAAGAGGAATGAACCTGATTAAAGACAAGCAGAGTAGTATAATGCAGTGTTTAAGGTCAAAAATATAATTTCTAGTTTGGTTAAGTTTTTCAATTGCAGCAGCTAGCAATAAAAGCCTTTTATTTTTGCCATTTTGCCATATTTGATATTTGTTACAGAATTTTTGTTTCCTGTGGAACTTTTCCAGGTAGCTTTATCAAATCAAAGTTGTATGGCGTCTTAGCTGCTAACCTGTTGCATGAAAACATATTTGCTTCACAGATAAAGCTGCATTTCTCTTCACAGGCTAAAAAAAATCCAGGAAAAGAAAAAAGTCTTGAAAGAAAAGTCTGATCAAGAACGGGAGCTGCGGAGAGCTGCTGGTGGGGAAAGTGAGCCAGCCAATCTCTTAGCAGAAGAGAAGGATGAAGACCTTCTCTTCGAGTAACCCTGCACAGTTGTTGTATATGGAGCAGGGGACCCAAAATACAGAATGTCCAGTTGCAATATAATTCAAGACATGTTGCCTCCAAGATACTTACGTGGCTTTTCATTTGGTGTCCAAGTCTTGAGTTGAATGGATTGTGGATTTCTCCTGGGAGATTAGAGATCTGGGAACTTGACTACAGCATAGGAGGAAAGGCAGAAATAGGTCAGATGCTTTACTATCAGGAAAGCCTTCTATTCCTTGTTCAGCCTGTTTCTTCATTTAGTAGGAATAACTGTTAATAGCTATATTTTTTTGAAGGATGGCTCTGGATTTGCCTAATTGGATTTGTCTAATTGCTCCTGTTCCTAGTACAAGCAGAGAAAAATGTTACTTAGGGAGGAAGATGCATGTGATGTTCAACTTGCTTAAAGCCAGTATTGGCACAGCTGAAGTCAAATGCCTGTAAAGGAAACTCTAGTTTTCTAACCTGTTCATGAAATCCAGAGTCTTCTGTGATACATTTTTGTTGCACGATTGTTACCATTGGCCTAAAATATCTACAGTTTTAATTAGAGGTTCTGCCAACTTGTGTACTGTCTGTGCTAGAAACAAGTGTAAATTTTAACTGCTAAAATACCTGGTGTCTGGCTCGAGTTGCTAGAAGATGACAGTCTTAAAAGCTTGTTGTGTTGATTTCAAAATAAAACCTCTGCTTCACCCCCTGCCCCTGACTTGGAAACCACACTGAGCACACCTCTTACAGCCTGTGCCCACATTTGCTTAGTCTTTACTGCTTTAAATAAGTAACCATGGAGAAGTGGCTCCCTCCTGCCAAAAGCACGTAGAAACAACCATCTAGCTACATGTTGCTGCAAATCTTCATTGCTTCAGTAGGCTGGCAAGCAAAGCAGTTGAATGTACAGCAGTCTATCCTTCCTGTGATTCTCAAGTCCAAGGCTGATGAGTAGAGTCCAGGTGAGTGGCTGATCAGCAGGCTGTCGCTAAACTCTGCTCAGTTTGAAGAGCTGTTTTCCTAAAGACAAAATCACAGAATCATACAGGTTTTAAAAGACGTCAAAGATCACTGAGCCCAACCTTTGACCAGTCACCACCTTGTCAGTCCACAGCACTAAGTGCCATGTCCAGTCATTCCTTGAACACACTAGCTGTGTTCTTTTTCTTGAAGATGCTGGTTTGCAATCAGCAAACTGAATACATGCCCCAGAACTAATGCTAGTTCATGGTTTCTAGTGCTACAAGTCTCTAGTCTATTCAAGGTAAGCATCATGTTTTAAACATGATCCAGCACTTAACTGCAGATGCAGGGTAAGTGCAAGGAATAAATTTCTGTTAACACCTGTAAAAAAATCATTCTAGAATTGTGTGAATAATAAGGCCATTTCTTTTCTCTTGGGAAGCTGCAGACAGCACAGCTGAATAGTAAGTCCATAGTCTGTTTTAAGATACAGATCCAGTTTGAAAGAGAGACAGACACTGGAGCTCTGCAGACCTGTTGTTGCCTCTCCCACAGGATGGATGGTGTCAGGAGGTGCACAGAACATCCTGTAGGGCACTGATGGGTCACAGCATGTTTCACACATTCAGCAAAGTGGCAGAAAGAAGACTCCCAAGATCCACTACAAGAAGTAAAATTGTACAGTGATTTATTTTAAATCTAGAAATATTTTACATTTTTACATTAGTGTGCAGTTCATGATGTCTCAAAATACAGAGTGCAGATACATGTATAAAAGTACAGTGTGGGGCTAACCACAGGTCTCAGTAAAGTTACCTTAAATATTTAAGGCATGGAACCCCCCCCACCTAGTATTTTAAAAAGTCACATTTAATTTACATTCAGAAATTCTTTTATGCAATTTATCTAACATTTATTTTTGATTAAATCTGGACTGGTAAAAACGCAGATACTCTCATTTCAGTCTGATACAGCTCACTACAAAGCCTGGGATAAGGTTGAAGAGTTTTACCAGTGAAGTCTATGTATTTTATTCTCAATGGAACTAGCACACGTTCTTCATTAAACAAGACAGAAAAATTTCTTACAGAAGGTAGTTCCAGGTCAAGCTGGCAGCAGATGGACAGCCAGGTATATACTTCAGTGCTGCTCAAGCCCTTCCTTTCAGCAGGAGACAAAGCTAACAACTGGTTAAAAGCTTTCATAGCACCTCTCTATGGATGTCAGTGAGTTCTGTGTGCCTTGGGAGTTAAGAGAGCAGAGCTGAACTTCAAGCAATATGCTTTAAGTCTACATTCAAAAGCTCATTTGTATAAAAACAGGTTCTGTACACCAGAAAAACTGGGGACACAAACATGAACGAAATAGCATTAATGGCATGATTTACTGAGACTGATGCTGCCTATGAACACTGAATACCTAAGGGGGTTCATGAACCACCCTGAGCTGATTGCGACTGGCAGAATTTGGACAGCACCTACATGGCTGAGCTAGGTTAACCTTACTCAACATGTTTTACTGCTTTCCACCTTCTTGTCCAGAAACATTCAATACCCAAAAGCCTAATACATCTACAATCATCTTTCTTTATAAAGGGCAGAATCAGTAGAGTTTTTCCAATATACCTGAACACTGTTGTTGTTACAAACTATGGGTGAAACTCAGAACATGCCTGCAATGTGAGGCAAAAAGCCGTATGAATATCCAGCCCTTAGGCCAACAGTAGCACAGTATTATTTCTAACATTGACTTGAACTAAGATGCTCAAGTTTCCACCCCCTTTTTCTTTCTGAAGTGTCATTACTTATCCCCACTAATTGCTTAATTGGTTTTCAGCCCTAAACATTAATTAAACCAACAAATAATTTTGCTTTCTAGCAAGACAGGAATGCACTCTATACTTCAATTTTTCAATACAAAAATGTACTGATTATTATTTCAGTACCTAGGACAGTTATCTGACAATTTTTTTATATCTGCTCTATACTTTGAGCTCTTTATCTATGGGTGTGAATTTGTTCCACTAACGTTTTAAGAAAGAATATATGCAAGACAGAATGGAAAACAGTAACTACTTTTTCATCCTTCAACATTTGACAGGAGTGAACTACACATTGACGTAACTCCAGTGTTTTATCTGTAGGAACAAAGAAACGCTATGGCTAAAAGATATTCACAGTTAAGGTTCTTTGTGCTACCCAAACCAGCCAAGATACTGCTATTCATTTAGTGTCAGCAACAACAGCCCTACTGCAGATGCACAGCCACAGTAGTTAAACCTTCACAGCCAGAATCATTTGAGGATGCAGAGATGTTCCCATCTGCTTTGCAGAATGCATTAGGATAGAGACCTTGCCTTTTGTTCCCTTCTTTCAAGTTTTTTGTTTTAACCATTAAAAACATTCCCATTTCTTGTGACTTCTCAGTCAGTTACCAGTGTTTCATACATTTTCACTGCAGTACTGAGCAAATGCAGGACAGTATGTTGACTAGTGAATTACAATACTCATAACACAGTAGCTACATTCAGCTATTTTAATTCCAGTTAGTTGTCCATTAGTCCAACAGCCACAACATGAACCAATTGCAGAGATTAAAAAAACTCAGTCTTCCAATGTTCAGCACATCAGTCTGTATTCTGTTATAAAACATGAGAATTTTAGTTGACTTTCAAGCAGCATGTCTTATAACTATATATTTTCACAAAAATATAACCTCTGCCTTTCTATCTCTACAGGTCTGTGAAAAACAGCGGCTCCAATCAGTCAGTATGTTTTAAAGAAAATATCATAAAAATATCACATCTAAAAGTTCAATATAATAGTCATCTTTGATTGGACCTAAAATTATTGTGCAGTCAAATCTGATTTTAGAAGTCTGACTAAAAAGACACAAGGATTGAAATATTTACATTATACACATTTTTCAATTACAGTGCTATTAGAAAGTGGAATGTTTGAGAATTAAAATATTAACTCAAGCCTCACAGGGCAGCTCCAGACCAGAGCAGCATCTTCATTGTTATGTATTTTTTGAACAGAAGAGGTTTCTCATTGACATTTTTCATGTGTAGATTATTTCTCTGCCCAATGATCTGTAAAATTATGCTCCTGAACTAGCATCATGTCCCACAAAGTCATTAAGTTAAGTGTTAAATAACATTCTTATTTATAACTATGTGACAGCATGGACTATATATATACACACACAAACACACTTAAAATCTTCGTCATAAGGGTGATTCTACGTTAAAAAAGGTGGATTTATGTATAAAAGTAGTTGCTAGGGGAAAAAAAAATTCTATCTAAAGCTTTTGAATTTAGTACTGACATGGTCTCCATTTCTAGACCACAGAGAAAGAAAACTTGGACAATCTTTAGATCAGTTAAATTGGCTCACAAGCTGATCAGCGTATTTTTCAGTAATACGCAATTTTGCTGGCAAAGGATGCAGCCATTGAGGTCTAGAGCTCACATGCATTTATACTGGAATTGGGCAGACCTACACACGATCTGCTTGGAAAGGTAACTAGACTGAAGTCCATTTGTCCCTTGGAACTGCTCTCATCGTAGCCAGGTGGAGGGCACCCACTGGGGTTCTGTGTCGAGCTTATTTATTAACCGAAGTAACTCTTGATATGCCTTATCAAGATCAGAATTCACAATTGCTGTATCAAAGTAGTGGCCATTGTTCTGTTCCATCTCCCTTGTCTTCTCTATGATTTCTCTCAGCTCTTCTGGCTGCAATCAGAAACAGAGAGTTAGGATAGGTGTGTTAAGCCTCTCCCCGACAGTAACAGAAGGGAAAGGGAACTAAATTTTTTTACACAAACTCTAATGGTGTTGCTATTGGCTGTTGAAAAGTTTACAGGAACACTCAACCATGATCCATATTTGAAAGCTAAGGGCATTCAAGACAATCCTGACTGATTGGCTATGAGTGGCAAAGAGTAAGTGATTGCTCCAGGCTGAAGAAAATGAGCAAGATCTAGCACTGCTCATTGCACAACACTGATTTCACTGAAGGAGACTGGAGACAGCAGAGATGGTGTAAGACAAAGTCTGAACAGTGCAGAACAAGACAGCATTCCACTGGCACTACCAACACCAAACAGCCAAAGGAGACAGCTGTCACTGGTGACAACTGTTCAACACACAGCAGTGAGAGCCACAGCGAGAGTTACACAGTTAGTTGACCGAATCACCATAACATCAGGTGAATACCATTGCAAAAATATGGAAAACACCATTTGGGAGCTGGAAGGGAATATGTCAAAAGCAAGAATATTGCAGTGTTGATAAATGAAACAAAGGCAGAAGTAGAAATGTTTTGATTTCAAAAGTTTTCTTACACTTAGATTCTAAAAGTGTGTTTATTTTTCTCAACTTATTTTTGTATTGCATAAAGAAATATTCAGGTGTAATTTTTGAGTTAATTTTCTAGGGAAGATATTTCAAAAGGAACTTGAGGCCTTCAGGATTTTTTTCTTAGTCATTATACACTCTTCATAAAAAAAGAGCAACATTAGGGCATACATGCAAGAAATACCCTTTTCTTTATCAGGGAAGGGGTTTAACTCGGTAGCATGCACCCAACTGAAATAAATACGACTCCAATACAATTAACCAGAAAGAAAACAGGCACAGTGTAACACCAAGTAATGCATTCCTTTTTATTGCAAATGGATTCCTTGACTACTGTAATAAAAATCCAGAACATACGTAAGATGCAATATTTATATAAAATAAAGTTTCCTTTATTGCATAAACATGAAGGAGGAAACACACCCATTTAAAGACTATGATTATATTTGACTCGAGGGCATGGGGAGGAAAGGAAAAAAAGAAAATTTCCTCTGTTTTAACACTTGGGCTTTAATGGACTTTTAAATCTTGCACACAAGTAATAAATCACCCTTGCATCTAACACGGAGAACAAAACAACGCAGCCATAGAACACAGTGAGTAATGATTCCTGACCAGCAGCCGTGTCAGGAATAACTGTGACTTACACTGGGAAGATTGTTTGTCCTTAGTATGAACTGCATTATGCTCAGTTAGTACTTTGAAGATACTGTGGTGGCAAAGGGCTCCCACCAATCACTACAGGGTACATTTCAGTTAAAAAGCTGATGATGAACCTATTCCATTGCCTGAGCAATAAGCACTTGGTATATTATCACCCGATAAGGAACTTTTCTGAGCTTTCAGATGTCCTAGTTTAATCTTTGGCTTTCAAGTCCATTCTGCAGAACTAACTTCTGAGTAATTAAATAAATCTCCTAAGCTCAGCTCTTAGACATGACTGGTTAAAAATGAAGAGCGACCCCACAGGATCAAGCATTAAAATAATTTTATCTGAAGAGTTTTGGATTTTCAAGGAAATCCTTTTCAAAGGCAGGTACATTCTGAAATGAAAACCAGTAATCCTTTGCTCCACAGAATTACTCCCAGTTTTACTTGAGGACAAAACTGGGTTTTGCAGAGTTTTGAAATAAAAGGTCCTGGTTTTGTACCCAAATGCAGGGACCCCAGTGCAGAGACACTGTGCCCCAGGATTACTGAATTAGCAGTGCATTCCCGTGTCTAACACCTCTCACATTCCTTCAGGCAAAAGCATCCTGAATGAACCCTTCCCTTAGCATAGTCTGCCTACCAGCCTGGAGCACTACACTGCAGTGGTAATTCCCAGTACCATCACCGTGTCCCAATTCCAAGCAAAGAGTACGAGCATTTGTTCACCAAACCCAGCATGGTTTCTGAAGAAGTGTAAGACACCTTACCTTTGGGTTTTTCCCTTCTTTGGCCAATAAAGCACGTAGTCTCTCTTGTGAAGGTGGTGCAACAAATATAATATATGGCTTCAAGTCAGAGTTACGTAGTGTTTTCAGTGACTGCAAAAATAGGATTAAATATTTAACAGTTCCACCCAGGAAAAGGGTATTTAGTGATGCATTATTCACATGCTATAACTGATAATATACCCTTCAAACACAACAACTGTACAATATCTTAACAGCAATATAATTAACTGTAACAGTATTCAGAGTTCAGACACCATTTCCTACGAAATTCATATTCCAACCTTTTTCAGTTTCATGAAACTGAAATATTTACTTTTGTTCAAAAATATTCTTCATAACTGAACTGAAGGAACAGATCTTTTGGTATCCAAAAGCAATAAAACAGTCAGCTACACTGAAGTGTCTTACCATGCTAAGGAAAGGTATCAGCTTTGAATGGAGAGAAGAGTCTTTAAATATTATAGTTTACTTTAAAAACTACAGTTTAACCTTTTCTGTTTTGATTAAAATACGAGGTGTCAGATGCATTATTGCTGTATGTGTAGCATTTTGTTTTGTCAGGTTACATTTATATCGAGAGACAGGAAATGCAGAGAACCAAACTGCTGTTTGATTTTTCCAAAAGGCTCCCTCTCTGTGTCTTGGGACAAACAAATTGTCTCTGAGAAAAATTTTTATAGCCACAGAATTAGATAAATTTTTTAAAAGTTATGAATTTTCTTCTCATGACATGCTTTGCAATACCCACGAGCTATGTTAGTAAAGTGTCACATGGTCCCAACTGGTGATGACAAATTGATGACTAATTATAGCTTCAATACTACCAGATTTGACTGATGTGGCTGAGTTTTAGGGCTTCTTTTGAAGCATCTACAACAGCAGCAGACCTCATACATATCACATGTATCAGAAAACAGGCTGCATTCCAGGACTCTGCCTCTTACCATGTTTGACTAAATTTCCAAATTGAGGTATGCAAGCACAGTTTTTCTCTTCATAAGCAAAAGGTCACAGCTAAACGGTTTTTCAATACTGTTGATGTGATGCACTTCAGTCCTGAACTGTATTTGGAAACTGTACAAACATTCCTGAAATGCAACTTCCAAGTATAATCACAATTTCCTCTCTATCTTCAAAAACCCCAGAGATCACAGAGTAATTGGAAGACGGAGAGACACAAATCTTATTTTAATTCATTTTTAAATTTAGATGGTTTCCAGATACTTAAAGCTGGTGAAAACTAAGGCCCCCTATCACCTGCAGCACAGATAAAGATGCACGTATTTGCAAACAAGGAACTGAATAGAGTCAACCGAGCATCACTGAAAGAAAACTTGTCATAAACATGAGTATGGATCTTGAAAACACACTCATTCTATAAACCAGATAGAGCTCTACAGATATTCACGGTAGCTTCTACAACTAAAACATGACAGGCAAGAGCTTTGCCGTACCTGGGTATGAAGATTTAAAAGGCATATCTTGCCCGAGTTGATGACTTGCCGTACAGAGTCTATGCTTGTACCGTAGAGGTTCTTCTCAAACTCTCCATATTCAATGAACTTCCCTGCAGCTATGTCACTCTCAAATGCCTGTCGGGAGATGAAATGGTAATCCCTGCCAGCTGCTTCAGTCTCTCGCCTACTTCGAGTAGTATCTACAAGCAAGAGACAAAAAAGAAACTGAGACAGTGATACACGTGTAGAACTGAAGAAGAGAAAGTATTTCTCTTAGCAGGCATATTGCTAATCATGCAAACACACCTCCCACACCCTCCCCAACCCAACACAGGAAATATCCAAGAAATCCCTGTATTTTACTTTCCACAATAAATGTTCCTGGTCAGATTAAGTTGTCAAACTTAATTTAGAGGTCTCTTTTACATTATCTAGAGGAAAAAGATAGTAAGCTACAAAAGGAATAGTTTTAACTATGCAGTTGTGTTCTGAATGTGAAAACAGCTATTAGTTGTTTTTCAACAAATATATATTGCTAAGTTGTTTGTAAACATAATCTAGGGTACATTAGACATTAAAAATATAGTAGTCACTGAAATACAAGTGGTTTGGGAGGGCACTAAAGCCACCTAAATTTAAATTTACGCAAGACATCTGGTTAAAAATTTTGGTTTCTTTTTTGAACTTCTCTAAGTCGCTCTAATTTTATTCAAACCAATATAAATGCATGTCTTATAATGTCTCTAGAACACTGTGTTTGTAAGACTGGATTTGCATTAACTTCCCAAAGCTAATTTTTGCTACACACAAGATCATTTTATTTGCTCTTTTTTTCAAGAGCTCAATATATCCTGCCTCAAACCCCCAAGCTCCTAGTTCCTATTTCCAACACAACAGGATTTGTCTGCAGCCAAGGTTTAGAACAAGGAACCTTATCTGCTGTCACACTTACGGGGCACTGCGGAGGCAAAGCGATCCACTTCGTTATTCATCAGTCTCTGCCGCAGCTCGTTCTGGCCACAGTTCTGGGGGCCAATCAGAACAATGGGACGTTTCCTATTTGCTGGCTGATGGTACAGTGACATTTCCTCGTAGGTCAAAATTTCCTCATTGTCATAATCTTGAGAGACAACAATAAAACAGTCACAACATACTCTACTGCCAGTTCCATGTATCGCCTGTCATGCAGTATCAGGTTTCAGGCAGTTCCTGACTCTGCCCAGCATCTAACTCTGAGTCACCAAAGCAACAGAAGCCCAAAGATCGTCACGTGCCCAGTAAGATGAGAAATTTTTTCCCTTCCTTGAGGGAAAAAAAGTATGTTTGCACTTACTACTCTTCATATAACTAGTAGCATAAACCCAAAAAACAACTTTTTTGCCAAATAACAAGTTTCTAGTACAAGAGTAACACTTTATACGCAGTGGCAGCAACCATCATCCCAATCCCAAAGTACTTTTGTAAGAACATAGTATAAATAGCCTATAAAATCTCTGTCAAGAAAGTTTCCATTTATGAAATTTAATTATGCAGAGTGAGATGATATTACAAAGCCATAATAAATTGGTTCATCATTGTAAAATTATGAGTGCTTCTATGCCTAAAAAGCTATCTGGTTTTTTCTCTTATTATCTGGTCTTTATTGAAGACACCAAATGACCCTACAAATCCTTTCACTTCTTTTACATCTTTCCCTAAATCCTACACCACCACATAGTATTGCTCTCACACAGAACTGCTAGCATTTCTAACATCATATCCTGAATTTCAGCACTCTGTTCACAAAGCTATTTGCAGAATCTTTTATAGTTGTTTATAATTACACACATTGTGCAAAAGTTGTTCCTTACCATCATTTTTATTTGCATTGTATAAAACCTTTTTCCGTTTCTTTTTGTTTTTCTTCGCGCACCAGAGTTTTCCTAACCAAAATAAAAATTATGACAATCAAACACCCATACAACAAAAATCTTCCTATTCTGCCCACTTTTTGGATCTTTAAAGTGGAGAATTTATTCTGCAGTTTTCAAAAGCCATAATATTCTTTTGTAAGTTACAATGCTTTGGTGTATTAAGCAAGTGTCAAGGACTTCAACCAAGTCATGGCAGATAAAATTCTTTACGAAAAAAGGGGCTTTCCAAATTCTCTACATCATCCTAATTACATCACACATAGTTCTGGAAAAACTCCGTGATTTATACAACAACGTGTTAAATTCAGACTTGTATTTATAGGGAGAATTTCAAAGAATCATCCCACTTGTATTACAAAAAAAACCAACCACACCAGGAGAATTTTCTACAAGTCCACCATGACAAAGTTCCGTATAACACTAATTAACACTGCTACAAGAGATTTTTTTTACTTTTTTTACATATATCCCACCTGATTTTTCAGGCTCCTTGTCTTCTTCTATGGTTTGCTTCATTGCTTCTCTTTGTTGCTGAAAACTTTTTCCTTGATGCATTGAAAAAGAGCAAGAGTCATTAACACTTAGAAACCATTTCCATGCTTTTTCGTAATGACTTACTCATTTGACTCTTTCCTAAGGTTTTATATCTCTGAAGGTTCTAGTAGAATGTAACACACAAAAGAAATTTTAAAAGAGAAACCAAAATTGCTGCAAACTGGTTTATTACTTCTAAAAAGATATTCATCAAGAGAGACTTGCAGTGCATTTGTACTATACTAGACAGTTTTGCCTGGAAAAGTGAAACTACTGGAAAGACTATATTTCCCCTCTAAGATGATGTGGTTTTCCAATTATTTTTGTATGTCAAATGTGTTCTATTTATATTAAATATTTTGAACTTCAGTTTAAAATAGATTAGCCTGTATTTCAATCAGTGTTTCTCTCAACTTACTCAAGTACCATAAAGTTAGTGTCATATTCTATGGAATTTGAAAAGTCTTTTGTTCACCGTGTTTAACAGAGCAGCAGATCTTTAATGAACTAGGCTGCAACACATATTGCAGTGCAAGAATTATGAACCGACTTCAGTTTCTGAAAACGCTGTTACCCAAAGGTCCCCCAACAGTGAGAAAGGAAGTCTGACTATCACAAGTAACTGAAGCCCTTTGTTAAGTGAAAACATGCTGAAAAGCGACCCCAAAACAGGTACTGTTTCAAGTAGTTTATTCGAAAAAGGTAGGAGACCTCAAAGCTGTGCCATCTCCAGCGAACAAGTGGGCTGCAGTCCCACGTCTCTGCTGCAGCCAGCAGAGGGAACTCTCAACCTGCAGAGTCCCCATGGTGGCGGAAGGAAGGAAGAGGAGAGTAGCTCCTGAAAGGTGCAGCGAAAGCAGTAGCTTTACTCTGCGTTTAACTCCAGGCATGGCAATGCTCAACAGCAGGCTCTCTTACAAATGGTTCAAAGACACAGATATATTTAAGGCAAGGGATATTTAAGGGTACACAAGTCTTTGAAAACCTGAATATTGCTCCTGTGGCTATGATACCTAACTTGACTGTCAAGCTTTTTCTAGAGCTTTATTTACCAGGGATGAGGCCCGCCAATGGCTGATTATCCTCATCTCCATCTCTGTAAGCCTGCCACCAGTTTGGATCTTCTTGACTGATCACATGGAGTATGTCTCCTTTTTGAAAAGACAGGCCTAACTCTCGGCAGGGAACGTAAGGGTCATCGGAGGGATCGTAGTCAAAATGTGCTTTCACATGCATCTGTAGGAGATCAAAGGTTAAAAACAGAAGAAAAACACTCCAGTAACTTCCGAGAAATTAAACCTTGTCTTCTTGTGATTGCACTGGAGCTACAATATATAAAAACTCCAAGCTTCTACAAAATGGAAACTTTATCTGAGGCATACAGGAGTACTGGAATAGAATCACGAGGTTAGCAATGGAAAAGACACAGTTGTGCTAGGTTGTATGTAAAGGCTTGAATTTAACATGCAATTTCCTCACCACTGTAAGAGACAACGTCTCCCCCCCCCGCCCCGCAGCTACTGATTTAAGTTATCTGCAAAATTATCAGAGGTACTCTGATTGGTTAAAGTACCTAATAAATACACAGACTGAAACCCAATTGCTGGGCTTTAAGTGCAGTTTCACTGCAAAGTATTTTGTCACCAATCATTAATGTCTGGGCATTCTTTCTTCAAACTGTTAAAGCCATCTGTTCCTTCCAAAGCATATTTGCAAATTTCAACAATTCAAGTTTTTTTAATACATATATGTGTGTGTGTGTATATATATAGACAAAAAATACAGAAGTTCAAAATAAGAAGTTCAGAACCACAGAAAGTTCTACTTTTACAATTTCCTTCAGAAACTGAATTAAAATCATACTAGGAGTTTCAGTTTAAGATTATTAATAATTTTCAACAGTTAATTCAGGTGTTAAGTCTGAAAACAATTAAAATCAATTTAAATGGCTACGTTTTGAGTTTGTTCCACAATGTAAAGGACCTGCAGAAGAACTTTTTACACACTACTGGTAAAACAAAGTACCTATCACCAAGCACAAGAACACCTGTAGGGCTACTTACAACTGTCTCCTTCGCAGGAGGTGGCTTGCTCTGCTGACTGGGAATCAATACGAAGGTCAGAGTACCATGCATGTCAGCCTGAGAGGAAAAATACACTCTCATACACAGTATCAAAATATGGCTTAAGGTTAAGAATTTTAATAAATAATACATTTTAGAAAATGCTTGAAAAATTCCCATTAGAAGTTGTTCCTAACAGCGCATCATCTGCCCCTCTGCTGGTTTAAAATATATAGTACAGATACAGACACAGTGATTCAGTAAGACTAGAAAGCTAAATGCTGATACTCAGATTTTAAAAGCCTAGCCTTCTTGAATATAAACTACTTCTTTTTGAAATGGAGCAGCTGCTGCTCTGTCAAGCACAGACTTAGCAGAAATGGATAATATTCTCTTGTTCTGTTCAAAAATACCAACAAGTGGGTCTACACTGGAACGAAAAAAATACTTTTAAAAATGTATTTTTTCTAGAATTGTTTAAATGGAACAGTGTTTTCAAATCTAAACATTTCTACTATGATTTTATGCTGTTAATACTAGTAAAGAATACAAAACACTGTTTAAAAATTTAGCTGACATACTCAAATCTTGCATATGTAAAGTATTCAGCAGCAACACTGTACTACCCTTGCTAAGAAAGTAAATACAAGACATTTATTATGTTCTATCTTCTTTGTTTACATACTTCCATATTCAGAATGTGTTTGCACACATTAAAAAAATCTCGATAAAGTGCAAGTGACAAGGTGTGACAAGGTTTACAGGTGTTCCACTTCCTGTACACCATTCTACGAAGCATAACACAACAATTTATTCTGCATAAAACAAGAAAATGCATGTATCTCAGAAAATTCAGAACTAAGGCTTAATGAATGAGGCTGCAAGAAAGGAAAATCCATGATTTTTCAGCCAGCATGCATAGTTCCACAATGAATGTTATATAATCTCACAGCGATCATGTGAACAGTCTAGTCTAAAAGTCACGTGTAGTTTATTATCACTTGAGTAGCAAGTAGTGAGGCAAAACTAAGGAGGGAAGTAACTGCCTTCTCCTGTGCTTGTTTGAAGTGTTTTGGGGCGTCTGAAGCACTTTGGAACTTAATTTCCACATCACAAAATAAAAATGACAACATATAAAGAATTAAAAGCATTATTTTAAATTAGTTGTATTAAAGAGATATTTTAAAAATCCACAAGGTTGTGTTTACTTTGTTTTTAATTTTCAGCAAATTTTCTCTTATGCTAATGTATTGTGGCTTTATGTCTTTTGTTGTTTAACCCTAGGTTGCAGGAGGTGCTCAGGAGCAGGATAAGCTCTCTGCAGAGAACTAAACTGCCAGACTAGAACTACCTGTTAATCACCTACAAAACACTCTTTTCAGAAGCACAGGACTTTAGCTAAAGATGGCTTTTAAAAAATACAGATGGCAATGAAGACAATTACAAAACATGACAAATCTCAGATAGTTCTGATCCAAAAAAACACAGACATTCAAGGCTTCGCAGACAATTGTAAGTTTCTTTCTAATCGATTTAAAAACAGTAAAACAAAAACCCTCAAACCTCACACATTTCTGCCTCAACTTCCTTCCACTTGATCTCACTGTACGAAATAGATGAAAAATTTTAACAGCAAATTTCAGAAAAAGGTCCAACTGAAGATGGAAATTGTCTGTTAAAAGACAGTCTTACTGTACCATAAGACAGCTTCATCTATGGATGTTGCTATTCTTCCTACAATATACAACCTACAGCTGAACCTTAGTTTTTGTCCTGATTCTGATTTGTCTCTAGAGCATAAGCCTACTAAGTAATTTCAAGATTTACTAAATATGTTTCTCCTCTTTTTTTTCCCCCAAACCACCTACTAGTAAGTAAGTTAGTTCTAGTTGATATTTCCAATGTTTTGTGCCAAAGTTATAAATTAACCTCTAAAAAAAGTCATTTTCATCTGTTTCCGCTTTGACAGAATGGTCTTGGCCTGCTGCAATTGGACCAAAAATTCAGAGTTGGGTTCCAGGTGTCTTGGACACTGATTCCACAGGTACCAGGAAAAAGCATGAAAGAAATGCAATTGGGCAACAGGAAATACTGGTGGTAATTGCCAGCTTTTGACATTCAGTCTCAGGGTCTTTTTGAATGTGAGTACCTCTGCATTTACTAATTCCTGGTGGATTTCTTGCCTAGCTGCTTTTAAACTAAAGTACAATTCTGTCATGAATGCTGTAATAAACAAGAAAACATCTATGCAAGTGAACTGCTAGACAAAAGGGCTTTTATCAGGAGGGAAAGAGTAACAAGTCTAGTCACATAAATGTCCTGTGTGATACAATTTGTGGTGGGTTATGTCTGGCCAGCGACTTAAGCACTGACCAGCTCCTAATGCACTCCTCTCTCCCAGCAGGATGAGGGAGAGAATTGGAAGACCAAATGCAAGAAAAAAATCTCATGGGTCAAGGTGAAGACAGTGTAATAAGTGAAGTGGAAAACCCCAACCCAACAAGTGATGCAAAAGCAATCACTCACTGCCCAGATTTTACTGCTCAGCCTGATGTTACATGGCAAGACACATCACTGTGGGCAGTTTGGGTCAGCTGTCCCAGCCATGTCCCCTCCCAACCTCTTGCTCACCCCAGCCTAGTTGCAGGCAGGGGACAGAGTGAGAAACAGAGAAGGCCTTGACACTGTGCAAGCGCTGTTCAGCAACAGCTAAAACACTGGTGCATTATCAACACTGTTTCAGTCTAAACCCAGCCTAAAGCACAGCACCATATAAGCTGCTATGAAGAAAATTACCTCCAAACCATCTGCACATTTATTAATTGTGGACTGAACCAAGGACAAAGATGATAACTTAGGCTTTTCAGAGCTAAACAAAGTTTTTCTTAGAAATCATTAGGAGTAAGTCTAAAGATAACAGCTTGATGCTTCCACATTTGTAGGTTTCATTCTTGCAGATAACTGCCATTTATACTTGTCAGTATCCTCCTATGCATCAGAAAGAAAACTTGAAATGGCCCTCTACATACAAACACCAGCTACCAGAATGAAAATACTTTCGAGGCTAAACATGAGTAAAATGACAAGTGGAGTCAACAGGCTTCAGACTTACGAAACAACAAAGAAAACAAGAAGTGCTCCAGCTCACCAGCAAGTCAAAAACTTCATTGACATCTTTTCCACGGATCTCAATGCCATTGATCTCCAGAACTTCATCCCCTTCATGTAACAGCCCACTCTTCTCTGCAGCACCTCCTTTGACTATTCGACTAATGATAACAGAATCCATTTCATTGCGAACAGTAGCACCCTGTGTAGCAGCAAGACATTCTGAATTTATTACATATATGAAACTCAAAGCCATCTATTGTATATATTCCAAGCCAGTGGAAAAACTATGCTGAAAGAGAATGCAAGTAACAGCTTGGATGAATACACACAATGCTCCAGTTCAAGAAAACCACTGCTTAACTCTTCAACCTACACTAAAGACTGAAGAATTTAATTGCTCCACACCATAAGATTCATTACTGTTTTATAAACACAGTCCTAAGGAAACTTTATTTGAAAGATGCAAATAGCAGATCATAACTGCTGAACAAACCCCAAAACCAGAAACCAACCAACCAAAAAAACCTACACCTGGTTGGCACAATGTTTAAGCTCCTTTGCAGCAAGCGTGGGATATTGACTCTTGCCAAGAAGATATGTCAAAACCCAAGGTGACAGAAGTTGTACAGATTTTACGTGGTAGTATGGCTACTGCCCAATCCAAGTTAAACACAAGTTTACTGTCTATGATGGTTTCTCATTTTAGAGGGAGGGAGAGTGTTCACAAGTTAAACATCACCTTCGCATTTGAATTCCAAACGTTTCATAGCAATCTGGAAAGGACACAAAGGCTTATTTCCTTTACATATAACTGAATAAGCACCAGTACTTACCAATGGAATATCCCGAGCTTTCTCAATGCGAACTATTTTAACTGTCTCCCCTCCATACACACCAACATTCTCATAAATCTTTTCATCTGTCATAGGCTCTGGTTGCATTTCTTGTTCTGCAACCTTATCATGAGCCAGTAGAAGTGCCTAGTGTTGAACAAAATCAGCTCAGTTACTGAAAATATCACATTTGATAAGCATACAAAACAGTAGATGAAATTCTGCAATTTCAACAGTCTCTGCAGGTTATAGAGCATTGCAAACTGACTCAGGCAACATAATAACTTATCACAACTACGTAGCACCTACTCTTTTTCAAAACTTTAAGACTGGAAAATAATAAAAAAGCAATTTTGAACACAACTGTGACTGTATTCTATCTTAAGTGTACTGAAAAACCAGACACTGGTTTACTGTGTATGTGTCTGCAGACTCAGAATAAGTTTAGCATCACCACCCCAGGACAAAATATCCTTATGCACCCTATGGTAAACATGAAACAACTGCCAAAGGTAAAAACACATAAGCATAGCAGCTCATGTGTTGCCCTCTTCCCACTGACCTACTGCGACATTGTTTATGGGCAAATTACCCTGTAATACATATAGACCATAGCAAGGGCTGAACACAATCATGCACTACATTTCATTAAAAAGTTCCATTAATTTCTGAAAATCACAAATTCCTTATCCTAGAAAAATGAGGGTTGAGAAATGAAATTCCTCCTTGCCCAGTCAGCCCAAGGCAAAAAATAAGTTACACTGAAAACAGCATCAAGAAATGGATCCATTAGATTAGAAGTTTCATTTTGTTTTACCTGCATGTGAGGGGCATTCAGCAAAGCATTAAGCTCCTGTCCATCCTTATGGTGGCTGGGTTTCAAAACACTCTGTACCTAAACAGAAATCAAGCAGCAAAACTCTTAATCTAGCCAGTGATTTATCAATCCTCCCTCTCCTACTCAAGTTCCATCCCCTACCTGCAATTATTCATTTTACTGAAAGTAAAGTATATCCATGTAGTTATTACACTACTGCTGATTGATTAATCTGGTACACATGAGGAAAACATGCAATGAATGAGACCACAGGACTAACGTAGCACATCTTGCCTCAATAATAATCTACCGCATCTAAATTGGTACCCAGTACCCCACACAGATCTGTAAATACCAGAGACTGGGAAGGAGCTCAGGTATCACAAAGACAAACACGAAAAAATTAAACTCTAGACAGTTAGTGAAAGTTAGTGATTTCATGTCAGTGAAATCAGTCACAATGAAGTCTATTATTAGACTATGCTGGGCTTTTAAATTGGAGTAATTTCTTATTAATGTGACTAGCCTTCCTCTTCCTTAAAAGCAGATTATCATATTCTTATTACGCAAACTATTTCCACCAACAGCAAGGCCAAAGATTCCGAGACAGGTTTTGCAATGCATCCTGGAGCTCCTGTCTCAGGGAGTATACAAATCAAAACTTCAAAAGGTCCCTGCCTGGAAACCTGGTTTCTGACTGGTTCCAAAATAACCCACACTAACACAAGCACAGTTTTTGCTCAAGCAGCTTCAGTTGCGAAAATAAGTTTTCCTTCTCAAACAGTTACCAAACAAGCCTTGCCATCATCTCTTGCCAATACTGGTATGCTCATCCAGAGAGCCAAGAGCAGGGATGTCCTCTTACGAAAAGGTGAGAATGAAGATACTTTTCAAAGCCATTATCTTCTGGCCTAATCTGACCAAAGGCACACAAGTCCAACAGCACAAATGAATCCAAAGACATCAAGAGTAGATTATACAAATCAGAGCAGCTGCTTTCAGAGCAACAGAAAACATTTTTTTCGAGAGCTTTTGACCCTTACAGATGAGGTAATGTGACAGCAGAGAATCAAGAAACCAGAAGTTTCAAGGAGAAAATAATTCATCTTTTTGTATGATCTAACAGCATCTAAAGGTCTGAAAAGTCTCTATACTAGAAACAATTATCTACAGAAATGCTAACAACTATCCTGAATGCTACCAGATCACAGCACTGAAAACTTCCAAGACAAGATAATTTTAAGAGAGAAGCCACTAAATGAACTGTGCCCATGGAGCAAGATCATCACACTGCCAAGCAAAGTGTCACATCGAACGTGTTCCTGTGCTTCGCAACAAACCTGGCACAACCTCCAAAAGCCTTCCTTCTGGCATCCCTAGAACATGCCTCATGGTGAGCAAATGTAGTATATAGCTTAAAATGGTCAAAGAAGAAGCCAGATTTAGATAATTTTTAAAACTGGTTTCTTTAAAATCATAGAGAATGGAAAGAGTTCAGCTTCACAAAGTCCTGCCTTCAGTCATATCTCTAAATTAGACAGGAAGCTATTACACCTGGCTTAAACTGATTTCTAGGATGTCACATAGGAAACAGAACACTGCAAAAGACATTTCACTGACAAGTTTCCTTCTGTTCTTGAAAGAAAAGATTCTTCTATATAAGACTTTCTCATAAAGGTTTACTTAGGGTCTCTAACTTTCAAGGGACTTCGAATTCCTTTCTTGAAGGAAAGCCTTAAAGCCTTATTTATCAAATCTTTATGATTTTTTTACAGGAAAACCTACTCAGAAAGCAACATGGAAATCTTGCAAGGAGGTTGGGGATTTGATAGTGGAAAAGAAAGCAGTCTGGTTCAACCAGTTATGCTGTGTGCAGTAAATACCCTTTATTCAAGCTGAATTTCTGCTTTGAATAATTTGATTACTCAAAATTTTAATACCCTACCCCTTTAAGAAAAATATACATCTCTCATTTGTTTATTTAATGAAGCTCTAGGAAAGCTTCAGGCTGCCCTATATACCACTTATTACAGCAGTAGTGCTGCATGTCAGAGTTCTTTGCAACTCAAGATAATAAATCACACAGCTTTATCAGACTAAGAAATTTGAAGAAGCCTGTCATTCCAGAAGTGACACACTACATATAGCACAGACAATCCACACTGAGTACTTGGCAATAACTGCATTTTCTTAACTTTCCAGACTCGTTTTTATTGTTAATCATGTTATCTTTAGTTCAAGAACCCCCCTTGAAGTTATCACTTTGGTTTCATTACACACATCACAATTTGTAGGCATGTATGATGAAGGCATATGCTGGAGTGCTATTAAGCATTCAGAAATTAACTGCACCTGCAAAATTCTGTTGTTGTTTACCAGCAGGTGAGCAAGACTGTCAGATGGAACATACACACACATTCTAGTGCACTCACACCAGAAGTTATGAGCTTGCAGTGCATCCCCTCAACAGTACTGATCTGGTTTATCCGTCTGATTTTGCAGATGCAAACAGTAGCAAGTCCAAAACATTTAGGAACATAGTCTATGTAAATTGAGCCTATTAAGTATATTTAATAGCAGGAACGTCTTTAAGGTATTTGGTATGTGCTGTTACAGGCCAAGTTATAAACTGTCTTGAATGCTGCATCAAATATTCTTACAAGGTCAAGATTCAGACCATGTTCCCATAATCCTTGCCCTCATCTTGGTCAAGTTTAAATGGATTTAAAATCAATTTAATTACACTTGATGTCTACCAGCTATTTTTATTTGAGACTTGGAGTACACCCCATTACATGAAGATAAGCTTTCTCAAATAAATTCCTCAAGCTCAAGTGCTTCATTCCACCTCTTTAATTCAATTGAAGTTTCTTAAAAAGAAAAGAAAAATCTTGAGTTGTTAGTGGCTGGTTATCAGAATTGGTGGGAAAAGTTAACTGTACATGTATAGTATCAATTTTAAGAATTATCTAAAGAGGACTAGAAAATTTAAAAACCCTATATAATATTGATTATTACTTTTTTAAAAGGGAGACTCTTTCATGTCACATTGTGAAATTGTGTTGAAAAATGCCTTTTCCTGTTAAGAGATGTTCTCTTCCACAGTATAAAGCCTCAAACAAAACATGTCTGTAGCTTTAAACTGGGGCACACACTCCAACCAATTTCAGAGTTATACACTGTTGCTCATGACCTGTACACTAAAGTATGCACACCAGCACTACCTGCTATTTAAAGTTAATGTTATGCATGTATCTGCTATTTTTCTTTCTTGTAATGTCTTCTGGGTTTTATCATCAAGATGTTATCAGTATCTTAAATCCAGGCTTTTCCAAGTGTCTTTTCACAAACACCCTGAAGTAAGTAAATGAGCTGCTTTCTGGGGGAGTTTCCCATGCCTATGCTTAAAGGTAGAAAAAGCAAAAGACAATCAATAATGAGAGTACAAGAAAAAGCTTGGGCTTGCAAGATGAACACACTGTCAGGATTAAAAAACACCCCATACCAGCAACAAACCCAAAAAAAACCTAATCAAAAACACCACCAACTTTTCTAAAGCAGAAATAATTTCCTCCCATACTGCTACCATAACAAATACAGAAACCTTTCCAAAATGAATAAAAAATCTGAAAACCAAGCATAAGATCTTCTGTTCAGGCAAGACAAGGAAGTACAGAATGATGTGAATGGAGGCCTTAAGGTATCCTCTTGAGACGCTTCTGTCAGACACAGAAACACTTGTCCTGAATTTCTGGCTTTATCATTTCAGGATGTTATTTAACATATTGCAAAACACAAGTCACTTAAATACATAAGAAGCTGAATCACTGAGAAACCAGATTACATCTGAAAATGGGAACAGACATTTGCAATATATTGAGTTTTCAATATATTGAATTTCAAGGCTGGACAAGACAGGGATGGAAGATAAGAGTAAAAATGATTCCAGTGATTTGTCTTTTATGTAATAGTCTCGTGGATAATGATCAGATTGTGTTGGTTTAATAATTTCGGATTACAAAAATATTTTCTTTTTGCTTAGCCTTCTTCATGGACTGCTAAGAGACACAAACCTGGCTTTCCACCACCTTCTGATTTTAGGATTTAACAAATCACCCGAAAAAAAGAGAAGATTATGTTGGGAAGGTAAGGGGTAGCAAAAAATGGGGAGAAATGTGGAAGTCTGGAAACAGACCTAGAGTTTTCCTAGGCATATTTTCTTACTGAAAATTTCTATTAAGTAGCAAATAAAAGGTCATCATATTCATGAAGGGAAAGAAACAGCTTTCTTAAGGGTTACATCTGTAACACTCTGTGTTATAAAAGGAGGTTCAAAAATTCTGGCTTGTATCTGAATGAAATCATAAACTAGGCCTGTGTAAAGTGGATGTTTGGGGGAGTAGTTTACAAACAGAAGGTAACTGAAAAGGTTCCCTCAGACTCACAGACATGGAACAAGCCCAGTGAGGATTTCAAGCGGGCTACAGACTGATGAATAAACAAGCCAGAGGGAAGCTCACAAGTACTGCAAACGTATGATTACAGTGGGTTGATTAAAAGTTTCCACAGAATATTCTAAAATACTTCCACCTGCTTTTGGCACTGTCTTACTGACAAACCTAAACAGGAAAATCCTAAGCTGAAGTTTAATCAGCACCTTCACCTTTAGATTGTGTTTAAATTATGTCCCTCAAGAGTCAGTAATTTCTTCTGCAAGAGAACTTCAAGCTTGCTACAATGCTGCTGGCTTACAAGGTTAAAGTCTAGTAAAAGAAAGGAGAGTGGAAAAAGCTGTTGAAAAAAATGCTTCAGGGAGGAAGAAAACCAGGTAGTAAATCAAACAAACCAATCAACCCAAAACCCCCACCAACACCAAAACCTGCTGCCATAGTGAAATACTCCAACCCATGTACCTGAGTGAGTTTGGTTTGCTGGGTGCTAAATGCTGGAGCCTTTACCCAGCCCCTGGATCTGGCTCTGCTGAACTCTACAGTGCTAGGCTTGCACTGGTGTTGGTATTCAAGCCGCCTAGGCCAAAGCTAACAAACATATATTGGTCTAAGATGTAGCCACACTTCACTACAATATATGCTTGCACCAGGCCACGGAAAATTGTGACAAAAGTTACTGAGTGACCCCTCAGAATATTTTAACTATTTCTAAAAAATGCATCAGATCTTATAAAAGAGCTGTCATCTGTCAGACAAAAGAAAGTTTAATCACAGCAGTAATTAAAACATTGAAATTAAGTATTAAGGGATCTGTTGGTCACTTTAAAGCAGAATGCTTGTTTCCAGTATGCTTGTATTTTCAGAGATGCCTCCCAATCTAAGAAGCATGGCTCAGCTCAGAGGAAAGTCACAGTAAGAGAGAATTGTAACTCAATTCCTGAATGCTTGAAATAAAGAATACCAACGGAAAGGGAGTTAGATTGTCACAACCACTCCCTTTTCCTATGTTTAAACATAGTACCTTCTCTGTTACATATCTATCCATGCTAAAGAGGGAGTTCCTACCTCCAAAATATTTTTCTGGTTACTGTTTGCTATATCCGGTTTTTCCAGATTTCCAATCAGTGACTACTATAACCCCTTTCATATTCAACATTCAGTAACTCAGACAAGCTTGACAAGTATGTATTTCAACAGTAGCTGTGATTATAGGTTTCATGTATATCACAGGGATGCATACTGTACATACCTCTTGTGCTAGCTCTTGTGCATTGGAGCTGAGAGGATATGGAGGGCTGGCTTTGTTCATGTGCACTGTAACAGCATTGTGGATCTTAAATGCATTCTGAAAATCGGTATTTTGGACAAGCTGTAAAATGAGCGAGATGTCCTCTTGACTCTGAGGGTCTACCAAAACGTGCTGGATATGCTTAAGAGAATTTAACAGCTCTTCCACTTCTAGGTAAGAAATAACAAAATACAAATAAGATATGAGTTAACAAGAATGATAATTAAGTAATATTTATACTAAGAGTTATACAAAAATTTACTGTTCAGTTTTTAAACCACCAGTGATATATGCAAATTTATTAGTTATCTGTTATTCCAACGTTTTTGTAGCAGAATGTAACTGATTAAAGAGTCAAAAAAAAAGAAAAGAAAAAAAAAGAAAAAGAAAAAAAAGGACCCCAAGTCAGTAAGAGCAGTAAGACTTTATTGCTAAGCTCATCTTGATGCACTGAATATTCACTAATACCTTGGTTCACCTTTCTGTGTGTATCTACCGTTTATGGCAGATATCTACGTATCTCAACTATACATTGCTTACTTATAGAATGAATGTCTGCTAAGTAAACTATACTCAATTTATAAATATAACATTATGCTCAGTCTTAGCACATTAAAACAAAAAAGATGAAAAAATATAATTCATGAACATCTATGAGTTTTGAAAGTTATCTACAACAAAAGAAACTCCACATCTTTTACCTACAAGAATATGAGTTCTGCTTGGGCAGTAAAATATTTTAACATATTTTAATGACCAGTTTCTATATGTTTGCAGAACACTATACTACATTCTTGAGTTTCAAGAACTGATCTGATGCTTTACAAGTGCTTTTCAAAGACTTTTACATTATTTCAAGCCAAACCAAATTTCTGCTAAATAGGTCACTTCTCAAAATTCAGTACTTGAGAAACGACCTAAAATAAGGAATATGAATCAAACCCAGGTAAGACATTCTGAAGCAGACAAAAAACCCTCGCATGTTTTGAGCCTGGAATAACATATATGTTTTCACACATTATCTAAAAAAAATCTGTTCAGTCACAAGAAGCTGGTCAGCTACCTCACATTTTATTAAATTCAAGTAAGCTAGAACTTTTGAACCTTGGTATTTAAAAAAATGAACAACAAAGAAAATCCCAAATTTTAAAACTGTCAGTTGATACTGAGGTCAATCTTCTTTCCTGATACCAAAATACCAGCTTTGAGAATAATTTTTAAGTTTTAACAACCTTCGTTTACTCATTATGAGCTAATAAAATTAGGAACACTATCAGGACATCAGCTAAGTTGCATTTTTTACATGAAAAATCACAGCAGATACTGATCAGTAACACGGATACTTCTGTCAAGAAGTTTCCCTTACATATTTTTAACCACAAATTCATCAGTACACTGAACACAAGCCTAGACTCAAAATTTTTGAGCACAACATAAAAAATGGTTGATAAATGGGCACATGAAAACTGTAAAGCCTAATAAAATATGCATTTCGAACAAGTTTAATTGTTTTAATTTTGGACAAACCATACCTACATACAAGCTGTCAAGTCTGAGTTTGCAAGTTAGCCTTCTGTATTATAAAAGGAAAAACAAGCCAGGGCTACTACTCTTGTACTTTACTGTCTGCAGGACAATAAAAAAAGTAATAAAAACCCCTCCAAAACCATTTCACACATGCCAAAAACATCCTACCCACCAAAGGTCAAGGGCTTCTTCTGTAACCACCAAGGAAACAAAGGGCAGTAGGACAAAAGCTGCACCGAAAGCTTGGATACTGGCTGTGCAGGATATTCCACTGCTGATATCCAGTACAGCTCACAACACTAATTACTGTAGCCAATGTCTCACTAGGAAACTCTATACACAATATACTGCTTATCACACTGGGAGAAATGCCGTTTGGAGAGAAGGCTAAGGAACAGTCTACAAGTGAGAATATTTGCTAAATAGGGCATTGTCAGCTGGCAAAATTCTCGTCTAATGGAGAATGCACAGTACTGAAGTATCTCCTCAACTCATTCTCCTAAGTCTGAGGACGTGCACTATTTTCAAGCATAAAGAAGAAAAAAAGGTGTCTAAAACAGATGCTATTGTATAGCTCCTACTGACACCTGCTCGGTTAAAAAACATACCAACTCAAAGTTCTGTTATTGGTTACGGTTACTGGATTCAAAAAGCAGTGAGGTATTAGAGAAGAACCTAATTTCTTTTATCTCTTCCTATGCATTAGTTATTTCACTCCATTATTTCTGAACTCTCTCTTACATATCTGAAAATTCAAATACATACACATACATACACACACAATTCTAATACATGTTGCATGTAAGATATAAATTCATACAGAGAGACAGACATCTTACTCTATATCTATAACAAAGATATCCTGCTCCTAGATGTCTTTACATATTCTCTTCTTAGCCCTTAGCTAGTTCCTTCTTGTGTTACCCTTTCTTACAAACTACCACAGTATTCTCATCCCTGTATAATTCCCTTCTACACTGAGGCTTCATCTGCTGGATGCCAAAGCTTTATACCAAGTGATTTCCCCCCACCACGAAACAGCAAACAACCCACATCAACACAATTATAAAACAGAAATAAGGCTTGAAAGGAGTGAAATGAAATATTCCTCAAAAGGCAGCACTCCATTTCCTAGTCACTTGTTTAATAAGAACACCATACACATAAAACCACATACAAATCTGGCTTTACACATGCCTAATTCTCTCTAGGTTCCTGCTTCTAAAATCTAAATCACAGACGAGATTTCGGTGCAAGGTTTGGTTTTCTTTTTTTTTTTGGTTGGTTTCAGTCTTTTTAAAGTAACAACAATAAAAAAAAGCATCAGGTAACAAAAGACTCCATCTTCAGATATTTCCTATTAAAAGAGTTGTCTTGCAGAAAAAATACTTCAGTAAGACCAAGGTCTGCATTTACTCACAGAAAAGTCAGGGTTCCTTTGTAGAACAAGTCCATTTTTTAATTGCAGATCAATTAGCAAACAAATACTGGGTTTTGTCAAGTCGTCTTTTACAAGAAGTGTTGCAGCCTTTTTCCATTAGACTATGAAATGGCTGGAATGTGACTGAGCACTGCGAGATATACACATTAATCAAAAGACTGCCAGGGCAAAAGCATGCAACTGCAGGGGAGGACGTGCAGTCACAGCTTAACATGCTAGATTAGAAAATGAAGGAAAGAAAATAGATTGTTTTTATCACCTTAAACAAAAAGTTAAAGAGAGCAAACTTAAGAAGATAGGCTTTATTATGCATCAGCAACAAAGTCTTCATTCCCAAACTTTTCTGTAGAATAATCTGTGTGCTGGTACTAGCACTTTAATGCTTCAAATACAATGAATTACATGGCTAGGAAAAGTAGTTTTGGATAAAACAGTATTTCAGAAAGGTTATTTATAACATACTTATAAATAAATCTTGGCCAAGGTATAAAAGCAAAAAAAAGGCGGCTTTTAAAAAAAACCCAAAAAACCCCCCAAAAATGCCAACACTGTAGCCGGAAAGCTTTACTTTAGAAAGGCTTATTTCCATGAAATGCCAGTTACTCATTTAACTAAATTAGCTGAATGAACTGTAGCAAACAAAAAAAAGTCTGCATTTTATGGAAGCTGTGAGAAAGCCAGTAAATACTTATATGCACATGTGCTAGATACAGAGAATAATATTTCCACTTTTTCCATTTAAACAGCTGTCTAAATCATACACTGTTTTGATAAAAAACATGCCCTTTAAAATTCTTTTGGTTAAGTGTCCTGGTTTATTTTTATATATAAATTCCAATTTCTTTAATCTAGTCTGCTTTCTCTTATGATGATAAAAATATTAAAGACTTGGCAAGGATCTGCCAAATTAGACATTGGCACTTACAAAACATTTTCCTAACTAAAAATACAGCTATATAGGTCAATATTCTTACTTAAAAGATGTATCTTCAGGAGGACCTCTACGGATTAACACAATCACACAAAACCAAAATTAAAATCAGTATTTTAAAAAATACCAAAGAACGATAGTTGAACATCTCAGTAATTCACTAGCACCTGTCCAGGTTTATTTGGGGTTTTCCTAACTAATCTCAGAGATTTGTGAATGTGACTAAGCACTCTAACCTGGACAGTAAAAGTGGAAAGAGGGAAAGAGCCAGATGCAGTGTTAGCAATATTAGAAAGATTAACCCAGAAACTGGAAAAAGGACATGCTTAAGAGCAGAAGAGAAATTTTCTAAGAGTTCAAGCTACTGCAGAAGCACTTCACTAAATTTAAATTTTAACTCTGTTTTTGACAAAACTAGGGACTGAATACAGATTCTTTAGGGACCATATAGGTTAAAAAAACACGGTATTTTATTTAGAACTATTTTTCCTACAGTTGCAACAATTCAACATCATAGTTGAGTATAATCAAAAGCACTACTCTTAGTCACAGAATCACATAATGGGTGAGGTTGGAAGGGACCACAATGGGTCATCTGGTCCTGTCTCCCTGCTCAAGCAGGGCCATCCTAGAGCACATGGCACAGGACTGCATCCCAACAGTTCTTGAGTATCTCCAGTGAGGGAGACTCCACAGCCTCTCTGGGCAACCTGTTCCAGTGCTCAGTCACCCGTACAGTAAAGCAGTTCTTCCTCATGTTCAGGTGGAACTTCCTGTGCATCAGTTCCTGCCCATTGCCTCTTGTCTTATTGCTTGGCATCACCAAGAGCCTGGATCCATCCTCTGACAGCCTCCCTTCAGATACTGATGGACATTGATGGGGTCCTCTCTCAGTCACCTCTTCTTGAGGCTGAACAGGCCCAGCTCCCTCAGCCTTTCCCCATAAGAGATGCTCTCTTGTCGCCCTTCATTGGACCCACTCCAGTAGCTCCTTGTCTCTCTGTTACTGAGTAGCCCAGAACTGGACACAGCACTCCAGGTCAGGCCTCACCAGGGCTGAGTAGAGGGGCAGGACCACCTCCCTTGACCTGCTGGCCATGCTCTTCTTAACGCAGTTCAGGATCCCATTGGCCTTCTAGGCCGTAAGGGCACTGCTGGCTCATGGAATGCCGAACTATAAATCTTCTCTTGTTAAAAGTTTACTGATCCAAATGACAAGACCCAGACTCTGATTACAGAAGTGGACCTAGTCCACTAGCCACCTAGTCATTTTTCTTCAAGATGTATTATTTCCTAATTTACTTCTTTCCACAAACACACCTCTATAATCTTCTTATCCCTGATGTTTGGCATTTCTCTTCTTACACCTAGTATTCAAAGAATCCTAGATTCCATTCAATACCAATTTCCCATCTTCTATTCTTCCTGAGTCAAAACTAGTTTCCTCCTTCCAGCTTTCCACAAATACTTTGACAATCCCTCAGCTTTTCCCACAGCTGGTACACTTCTAAATTCCCCATGGAGAGATTTTAAAACCCGCCTTTCGTTATCACAGTAATTCCTTCACTGTTATTCCTCCTGCTCAAACAGCTTCAGTCTACACCAGCTCCTACCTGGTTCTCAAGTGTGTCAAACCGATGCACATTACTCACTTCTCATCCCTACCAGCTTCCATGGGTAGCTGATTTGCCCACTGGTTTGCACTAATCCTTCCTCCAAATTCTCAGCACCTCCAGCATGAACCCCAGCCCCAGCTTTCTAATTCCAAGTCACTCTTTCCTCCCTTCTCTAGTTTCAATTTCCAATTCCTCCAGTAGTCAGACTTCGCGGCTTTTGGCCACTGTGGCTAAGCAGCTCCCAACTGAAGACACTTTTACTGTTTGACATCCATTTTTGTATCTTCTGCTTTGTGTTCCCTCTAAGGAGAGAATTTTACAATCAAATACCTAACACTTCATAAAGTTAACTATAGAATCTGCTTCTTACAAAGAGATCTCTCAGCTGACAAACCATGCACTAAAACAAGGTACACCCAGCCTTGTTTGTAACTGACCCTGCCCTCCACAGGAGGTTGAACAGGATGACTTCCTGATCACCCTTTCAATCTAAATTTTCCTAAAGAGGGATTTGTACAATAAGGATTACCAGAGGTTATGGCGCAGAGACATGTCTTTAGCAGAATTGCTGCTCAGGCACACAAATACTAGAGATGAAGTAAAAAAGAAGAAATTAGCAATTTCATAGGTATTTTTCACTCTGTATTCTCAACTACCAGCCAACAGGAAAAAAAATATCAAGAAACTTTAGTGCAGCCCAGGAAAAAAGGCTGCCTTTTTAAAGCAATCTGGATCTCTGAACAGGTATGGATTTGGAATCTGAACTGGATTCCCACAAATTCCCAGTGCGTCTTTTTCACTCCAGTGACAGACCATATTTTATTTAAAATAACTACGTTTGAGGAAGAAAGGTTAGAAACTTTTTCTAAACAAGCATAGTCAAAACAATGATAACTATGAAATGAAAAATCTCAGCATCCATTTCTTTAAAAATTATTAACATTACATTTTCATCAATGCCTAGATGGATTTTTATTATCAACACAAATACTTTAAGAGATGTATTGGTGTGACATTTACATTAGGTGGCAATTGATAATGCAAGACAGTCAGAATGAGAAAAAAGCACTAGCATGTTTCTCCTTAAAGTATTAATAACTCTTGCATTTTTATTTCAAATGACAATCTGTGTTTGTTCATTCCTTATTCTGGTCTACCGTTTAAACATCATAGAATAGGGTATTACTTACACGGTTTTCCCCAGCCTTAAGAAGATAGAGACATTGACTGAATTAATTATTATCCACAAGGTATTTAACTGTTCCCCAAATGGATCAGTTTCGAAAAGCCATTTGCTGAGGCACATGTTTGGCTAAATAAAAAAACCCCAAACCACCACAAATCAGAAGACTTTAAATCTATTTCTGAAAAATTAGCTAAATTAGGTTTTCAGTGGCCTAGAAGAGTGTTAATAGCAAATAAATCTTTACTCCATTAGCCCACTCATTGCATTTTACCTACCTAGTGTTTTCACAGTGTAATGAGGACTCTCCAAAACAATTCCTTCTTCTGTGTCAAATATTGGATTATCTATTCCAGTTTTAGGAGGAATTTGTGCTAGTTTCTTTAGCCTCATGGAAGCAGTAAGGTCCAGTTCTTGTTTCCTTCCCTCTTCTTCTCGTCTGCGCCTTATGTCCTCCTGCTGCTGACGGATTCGCTCCAGTTGAGCACTCCGCCGCATGGGCATCATCCTGGAGCCCAAGTCCCCAGGGCAATCAACAGCCATTTCTCTGTGCTTCTGAGGTTCCTCAGGAGACACAAGATCCACATTTTTTGCTTCATTGTCAGAATCTTCTGTGATATGTCCATTCATATGAGAAGTTGTCATGATTACTTGTAACTACGCTTATGCTCTTCAAACCAAAATGCTATTAGGCCAGTTTGTGTTATGATATTGTGTAAAATCCATTATAAATTCAAAAATATTTCCCTTCCATCACAAGACGCTTGAAGAGGCATCCAGGAGGAAAATCTAATGACAGATATTCAAAAGAAAAGAAATTAGTGAGTAATTGGACCAATAAGAAAACACCTAAGGTCCCCAGGCATCAGAACAATGGAACCTTTTGTCCAAATTTACATATTGCTTCTTCCCCTACTAAGAACTACAGAATCCTTACAAATCTGTTCCACGTATTTTGGTAGACTTCAGGTGCCAAAGTCAGAAAAGGAGCACAGTTCAAACTAATGTTAAAATCTCTTGTATTGCCCAGTGAAAACTGTGGTGATTCTGCACAATTGTAAACAAGCAGTTTTCCAAGATTTCTCACTCAAGTTTTAATTTGTTCTTTAATTCTTAAAAATTCCAACATAAACCATGCTTACAATCCTACAAACACTAAATATGAAAAAATTGTTATAAACAACATGTTCATAAGAATTTAAGTATGCTGAATGCAAGGAAAGATATTTGCATTTATTGTTTATAAATTGAGGCATTTTATGTAAACACCGCTTCCTGGGTTCAGAGAAGACAGGTCTGACATAGAGTTCATCCAAAAGATACTATCTAAAACAGACAGGAGCTCCACTTACACAATTCTAAGTACAGATAAAGTCCTAGGATAAAGGTTGGGACAATTCTTGTTAGCAGCTACTCTTAATACTTCCTACAGGTATGCATGAAAGCAGGAAGGATTAAATACAAGAGTTAAAATCCTTGCGTGGGTGTACAGACAGAGATTTGACAGAGAATAATAATTAATTTCCACAGTCAAGCATGACATTCCACTATACTACACACACCTTAATCTGGTTTCTTATTCCTGACGATTCAGGCTAAACAGCTTAGGTGTCCTGATAAATATAATCGCTCATCTCTTAAATATAATACATGTAACAGTGTGTTTTATACCACATTGCCATTCTGTCAGTGATACGTTATCCTCAATCTGTCCAATTGAAAGGTCATAAAATTAACAAATAGTTGCGTACCATACTACCAATATACTTAATTTTGAGTTACTTTTTTTTTTTTAATTTACTAAAAGGAAATAATAGGAAATAATAGGATAAGTTTTATTACACACTGGAAGCACCAAGACAGAAAAAAAACCCCAAAAGATCAAAACCCAAAATCACCAACATTCTTATACCAAATGTTTGTGTTTGGAGGAGGAAGGGAAGGATGTTTATGTTGTAATTAAGACGAAAATTAAATATCTGTAGTTCTGTTTGGGAGGAGCAGCAATAGAAACTCCTACACAAGTTTTTGCCAGCTTGCAATTCTAAATACGTAGAGCTTTTCATTTGCATGAGGAGCAGCACACAGCATACAGCAACAACAAAACCATTTCCTTGTTTCTTGTCTAGCCCCTGCTACTAAAACAGTTATTACTAAAATCTTCCCAAGAAGAAAATTAAATTAAAGCATTTCTGTGGTAGTAAAAATTCTTTTTTTGCCCTTAAAAGACACTTAATTGCACTCCACTGCTATGCCCAACATCCAATGCTCAACATTCACACATTCAGAAAAAAAACTAGGCAAAAAAAGCCCATCAAAAACTGCACAGTACTGGGGCTAGCACTGGGAGTACCTCACAATTACTTAGTGCCTGTAAAACCTTCAGTTAGTGCCCAACTTAGAACAGCTTTTGAAAGAATAAAGCTACATAAAGTTAGCATTTAGACAGGGTTATATAAAGCACCACTTTAAAAAAAATGTTCTCTGAACTTCAGATAAGGGTGGATAAAAATTTAGTGAAATGGTCCTCAGAAAGCAACATTTCCCCTTCTGAACAGGCAACTTCTCTGTACAGAAATACCAATCCTCAAAAAGGAAGCCTCATTAGGAACCATAAAATTGCAAAGACCACTAATTTAACTGTGGACAGAAGATAACTCAAATTCTTTTTAATTTGAGTTGTATTGGCCACAGCTTGTCTGAACACTAAGCCTTTTCAAAGCTACATTCATCTCTTTTCAACTCTGACAAGCTGAAGAAAACTCACATTCCTGAGTCTATAGGGTACAACCAACAGGTGCTGAAACCATTTGAGGGGATGAATAATATCCATTGAATCAGCACGAAAAGTCAAAACCAGGGTGTGAGGACCTGCAAGAAGTAAAACACAACTTTACACTCAATCATGTGTAAGCTAAATGATGTCACACTCTCTAATGAATCTTAATCAGAAAGAATCATCAGAAAATTCAGTTGATGGCCAATATGTAAAAACTGGGCAAGAATATTTACAGTGGGATTAGCTACATAACCTCCATCAAATTTAAAAGTACCAGCTACAAAAATGGCACACCAAAACCTCATATATCTATATAGAATGAGAAGATTTAAAATCTCTTTCCTTTAGTAATATGAACTGAAGACAAAAGAAACAAAAATATAGTCTGGAGTAAATATTATTAATAGGTAATCTTAGTAACACTGCTCACATTTTCAGTATAAGCTGTGTGCAAGACACAAAGGGCATATAAATTCTTTGAACAGGGTACCAAGACATTTAAGTTACCTGTGATAATAGCTGCCTACTTTCAGTATTCAAGATCTGAGTCAATCAAGTAAAAAAGACACAAGAGCTACAGAAAATCTGAGCTCTCTTGTAGTCACACTTTAACAGCAACAGTCGGAAAACCACAATGAAAATGTAAGAGTTTTGGGATTTTTAATAAAAAGTATTTCTGGTGTCCCAGAAAACTAGATACTTCTGAAACAAGCAATAAACAGTACAGCAAAAGAATCACACTCAGATAATAGAGAAGATGATACAAAATACCACATTATCAGGCAACCTAAAATTTGATGTTACAGAAACATCAAAGCAACTACACAAAAACCTGACTCCTAGATATAACTAGCTGGTAATCCATAAAAGCACAGGCATGCTGCAAGTCTGGAATGCTGAACAACTTTTCTTTAATCAAAGAACTTCTGATAACGGGTGACCCCTTCCAAATCTAAGACCCTCTCCTTTTTCCTGTTGTCTAAGGTCTGCATCAGACATCACAAATCCTCATCTCCAACTGTTTTGGAAAAATGCTATTGCCCAACTATGACAAATGAAATAAACACATAAGGAAAAAAAAAAAAATCAGATCAGCTCTCAAGTCCCTCTCCACAATGGTCCTAAGGATGCAAAATGTAAAATATTGCACTGAGAAAATCTTTAATTTGGTTCTCAAATTAAGGTGTGGTATAGCTGAGGTTAAAAATAAGATTCAGCTTAAGGAGGGTTCCAGGAACAGAAAATTTTATTTAAATCAATATGCATGGCATCAAAAGTCTTAAGATGAATAACTTCAGAAACTGTTTTCTTGGCTTTTCTTTCTGAAGTTTTCTTTTGCAATTTTAAAAATTCTGTGACAGCAACAATAAGGGAAGGTTGTTACACCATGTCTGTTCTCTGCAAATTGTGGATTATCCAATAAAACACATTTTCAGCCCGAGAGAAGCTTATTTTGCCAAATTAATATTTAGTACTATGGAGGAAAATTTACAGACTTAATAACACAAATTTTTACTACTTCGTATGTACAATCTATATAATAACGCGTAATTAAGAGAATTCCTTTCCACTTCAGAACTTGGCAGTAGCAGTTTCTATACTTTCTACACTTGTACAAGTGTCTATTACACAGCTTGATTGCTCAAAGTTTAATAGGGTTAAATCATGGCTTTGACCATCTTGCTTTGAACTGCGGATATCTAACTGAAGAATCTTAGTGTTTCCACATGACATGTAGAGCTTTCCAAATAAAGCAGATTTATGACTCTCTCTGTCCAACTTTGTATCACAAGTCTTACCAACACAGTCTTGGAGAGTGTGAAGGTCTCTTCTTCACACATTACTTTTATTTTTGGCCTCCAGAAGAAGGTTTATAAAAGCTAATAATGTTAGTACAGCGATTAAAAAACAGCACTTCAGTCACTCTGGTTACCATTGGGCATCATACAAGATTCTGACTGAGAAGTAATTATCAACAGCAAACAAACCGTATTTCTGATGCAAGTTCATAACAGCAAAATGAAAGAAAAAAAACCCACAAGTACTGTCTTGCTAACTATAGTTAATATTCTCAAAAATACTGTATTTTACAAGCCACTGTTCTTCATTCAGCTAACAACATCAGGCTTCTATCATCTTTTTAAATACCCTGAATACATTAAACAAAAGCACAGACCCCAAAAGCTCTGTAAAAGAACAAACATACATAAATGCAAACATCTTGGTGTGCAAGGCAGATGCTAGTATAAAATATATACTGACAGAGACTGAAATAGAAGTCCTGTAAGGTGGTTTAAGTTCTAACTTGCTTCCTGGGGACTGTGACTGGTGTGCATAGCAATCCTAATTGCTTTAACAACTAAATTCTGTACAGTAAAATTAAATTTGTTTTGCTTCAGCAACTTCCAAAGAGCAAAAATGACATTTTCTGGAGGCTGAGGTTTTGTGTTACATTTCAGCAGTGTTTAAAATTCTTTCAGTGCTAGAAGTATGATTAGACCTGATAGCTTCCTTTTTAAAATTCATTAAAGCTACAAATCCTGAATGACTGCAAGGAAGTTCAGTGCTTACCTCCAGTGAAATTTCATTAGTTTTGGCACAGATTAGAGTATAAAAGCCCAACCCACATTTGTAATTTTAACATAAACACAAGAAATATATATTAAACATTAGCACAGTGCAAAGGATTTATCATCAGCTTAAAGCCATATACTACAACAGACACTGTATATTAAAATATTAATTAAAAACAACTGAAAGATGAATTCTACATTGCTGAAGTGGATTAGAAATTAGATTAAAATCACATACAAGATGCTTCCCAATATCTGAACAACTAATAAAATATGAGCTTAAAACTACGCTACAGATCTCTTCCATGTATTATTAATGGCTCACATAATAGTGTGTCTTCTTGTATTTTTACTCAGTACTTCAGATTCTAGGCAAGTAAAACCTAAGTCATAAAAACCACAAAGTAACAAAGTGAAACACTTCAATAATTCAACAAATGGAAGCTCGGTGTAGGAAAACAAAAAATAATTCCCAGCTTTCCTTGCATCATCTATGCACCATTTTTACTTCAAAGGTATTTCAGTGAATCTGCAAGAGTAGGAGACTTGGAAGCCAATTACATAAAGGAGAACACAACACAAACCATGCTGCACAGCATAAAATTAACTACCACTACTTGATGAGAGTTAAAGATTAGAGTTTATGATAGAAAATACTTCACAGATATTTCCTATCACTCTTAATAGTACCTGAAATAACTGGTATAGCCTGGAGCAGACTGATGTTTTTCAAAAATAGGTAAAGGTTACAAAATTTATGATGACTTGATACTTCTTTAATTTACGAAAAAAATCTGTAATGAGAAAAAAAAGATCTTTAGCTTTGCAACACATTAAAAAAAATTATTTCTGGCATGGTTTGTTTTTTCAGTCTAATATTATTATTTAAACTATTCTTTTCTCTAACTAGATATTCTAGCACAGACTAGTATTGGAACCAAACTCTTCCTTTAATATATTATTTTAATAATTTTAAATTTTAATTTAATAATTAAATTTAATAGTTATTTTAATAATTTCAAAGCAGAGTTTGTTACACCTGTCAAGAGCAGTAACTCAGTACAACATGTGAATTTCAAAGGGCTCTCAGACATGCCAAGAGGTTTTACAATTCCATGCTCACTTAAATGTGCAAGATAGGTGGATCAACAGCAAAAAGGGTTAAACCCTCAAACTGATCATAATTTTCATGGTTAGCACCTTCTAAGTTACATTTGTACAAGAACAATAGCAATGTTAACTTGCAGCATTAAAGCATAGACAAACTGATGAAACTGAAAATTCAGATGCTATGGTTAGATTCCAGTTTTATAAATGGTATAAACAAATTGCTCAGCCTGCAAACTTGGGACATTATAAGCACATTTTTGTGTCACATTGGTTTTGCTTCTAAGAACTGTGGTCTATTGAACACATTCGATTTTATTAGGCTTGTTTATCTGTTAATGCAATGTCACCAATCGAAAAAGTCACAGCTCAAGAACGGGCCTACACTATCAACTTCAAAAGACACAAGGCGACTCCCTACAAAACAGATATGAACAAAGTGTTTTCCATGAAAAACAGGCACCAGTAAGAGACGCACGTCATGTCAATCTGCAGCCACCTCACTCAGACCTCCTTTCAGCAACTGCACCTCTGCTGTAAAATACATGCAAGATACCTTTGCAGCATTGTATGAAGAGGGAGGAACAATTAAAGCTTATTTAAATTCCTGCCCATCTCACTGTGAAAGACACAAGCTGCATGTTCTATCAGCAGCAACCTCGGTTAGTATAGCAACAGTGAGCTCCTTTAATCAGCCAAAATTGATAGCACAGGTCAAACCACTCACATGATAGCACAGAACCACTTTACATGAACCTTTCTACTGCATTTATCAATACTTTTTTCTTTCCAGTTACATGAACAATTAAAGTGCTTCCCAAGCTGACTGAGATTTAAAACAATTGTTGAAAACACTAAGAATAAACATCTTACATACCACAATTCCCTTTGTTTTAAATATACACTACCACTTACACATCATCATTGATTTCTGCTTTTTAGATCAAATGAAAACTAGACAGGGAGGAGAACAAAGTTGCAGCTGGGGTGAGAGGGAATGACAACAGAAACAAACTTGAGCCCCTTTCAAGAAGCTTACTGCTAAAAGTCACAGCTAGACAAAAAAACCTAAAATACTTGCCAAGGTCAGTTAAGCATATTTTACAATTCAGTTATATAGTATTTAGGTTCTAGGTTCTGTTTGTATTTTGTATCCTCAATAAAGCCCCAACATAGTAGTGCTGACAAGCCCTAAACTGTGGTGAGGAGCACAGCAGAGGGCAGTCTCTGCAGCAATTAGTGAAAACCTGAAAAAAAAAAATCTTTTTCAGAAAGGAGCTCACAGAAACATCCAACACTACAGCTCGTTAAATGGTCTGACACCCACATCACCCCAAAACAGCACACAGATGTTACCATCCCCGCATCCCACCATGGCTTAGATTAATAGGCTACAAGTATGCATACATTTGAATACTCAGTTCTAATCAAATCTTTAGCACCAATAATCTCTGTGACAAAAAACGTTTATTTTACATATAGATGAGTGGGTAACAGATGCCTCCAGGCTGCAATGAAAATATGACATAATGGTATGAGAAAAAAGGAGTTACCTTAATTTAACAGTTTTTAAATGTTTAGAAACCTTCAAGCATAACAAATGAAGGGTAAAGAAATTCCTAGAATTCCAGAGATTGTTAACAGATCTCACAGGACAGCCAGAAGCATGATAACAAGACAGTATTTTCTTATCACCTATTCACAGCTAAGACCTCAGCTTTCATTGTCTTAAAAGTAAACATGCCTGTCCTCGCTGTAAACAGTGGTTATATTTCTTGTGAAATTAAAAAGGCTGCTGCTATTTTAGTTCTCTAATAAGATTCCTCCAACCCCCTTGAAATTGTGTCCTTGTTTGCTCAGGCTCTTGCATTCTGATCTCATTTTAACTCTCATATTTTTTAGCATGTTATTTTTTATGTCAATGCTTGCCACTGCTTCACTATGTAAAACATAGTATTAATAGCAAACGTTCATGGGTACTAATATGTATATGACACAGTCACTTCAAAGAGGTGACTGAACCAAAACTAAATTAACTAATCCCAAATTAAACTGAAGTTACAATGTTCCACAATTTACATCTCACCTGACATGTAAATTCACACAAAATGGCATTAGTTTAATACTCCATAGCAAGTTACTCTTAAGCCATATTTACAATACTTTACAGAAAGACAAATTTCTACTTTACTTATTTTAATATTCCAATAACTGCTGAATTCAATTTAGAAATATCACCTAAATAAAATGGAAATACAGCTATTCATCAAAACCTTTCATCCAAAAATGCCAAAATGTTAGCTATCTAATTCAACAATCTTCAGAGATTATACTGGGACGACTGTCTTCTAATTTTGTATGATTAAGCTATAGGTTTTGCAAGTTCAAAAATGCAAAACCTTACAACATTATGTAACAAATATACATATGCTAGCTTCTTTCATGTGGCCATCCTCCTCAGTCTCTCTTTTCAACTCTGTTTTGCAAGATTAACTGAATGCGTGTCAGGGATGATTTTAAAAGCTTTTTTAAAATTATCCCCAATGATATAACCTGATTAGCTCTGTCACTATGTTGCTCATAGGTATATGGGGGCGAAGGGGATAAGGATCTTCTGACTTTTTTTTCTGACCACAAAAATAGGTTGATACTTCTAAAAATTGCCATTCTGAAAAACAGGACATCAATCACAAAACTATACAATTGACCTCTGCACGTCACAGAACTCACAATCACATACCACAAACTCAGAACAACCATGTTTTATTTGAGCTCTTCTCTAATTATTTGTAGGAAAAAAACTGCACAAACTATTTCAACTACTTGGGTCTCTGATGTCACAAGATTTTCATTCCTAAACTCATCTAAGATGGTGGTGACTGTTTCACTGAGCGAATCCCTAAAAAACTGCTGCATAAATTTTAAAATTTTCCTTCAGAAGTATTTTCTCTACATGGCATAATTCCCTAAGGTTTTCTTTGTCTAATTAACATAATCTGTAGTTGATTTTTCTGGAGGGAACTGTAAGCAAGGCATACCAGCCATGGCAGTGTGTATAAATTCTTTTAGCCATTGCAGTATTACTACTATGATGAGATGCCCTGCCAGGCAGAGACGACAAAAGTCCTTGCTACTACAGAAAAAAGAAACTATCCTCAGCCAGGACAAGTGCAATGGATAACTATGGCAAATATATCCCCTAAAGAACTATGGGGTGATACCTGAAGTTTGCAGAGGATTATGCTTAACTGAATTCATGTCCATGAAATCTGCTGAGATGCTTCTCAGTCCTGAGAAGCCAAATGGCAAAGTCAAAACCTGAAATTTTGTAGGCTGAAAAAACTGTTGAGAATTTGCAGTGCTGTAGTTTCTTTACACTGTGTCAGTCACATAACTTAATATTTGCAAACATTTCAGTAATTTTTTCAGGGAACTCACATAATTCTTATGTTTGTGCATAACTAACTCTGCCAACTGCTGTAACAGAACAAAGCTGAGTAGGCTTTCAAGTGTGCCCTACTTTTGCAGCCTTTCAAACAGAATCCGTAGTTCATGAATTTATGACAAGAACCAAAAAAGAGACTGTCAGTATGATTCCTTGGACTGTTAAGCTGTGCTAGTTTGCTGCTGCCAAAGACCTGCAGTCTCATTACTCTTGCTCTTGACTGCTCCCTTATGCTCTCCACTTTTGGGTTGTACAGCCATTACCTTCTCTGACCGTTTTGAAGCTTGTCAAATCTGTCACCAAGTCATTTTAATTCAACAAGATTGCAGAACGTCACAAATACTTTTGTTTGAATGGTTTTGGTCAAAATGGCATGCCAGAACAGATCACAATAATCTGAAAGGTGACAAGAGTGGCATAAAGGTCAGGAGCAAATGTTTGAGCCCAGGGAGGTAAAGAGGTAAGAACAAAGACAAGTACAAACTCCTAGTCCCGACAGCACGGAGACAAGTCCAAATGGGACCACATCTCATGGAACCACAGTCTATGAGTTCATCCACTTCTCCTCACCCTCTACCCCCTAAAGAAATCTCATCCACACCTACTGATTCTTTTCATCCTGAACAACCCAAACAAAATCAACAAAACAAACCACAACAGAAAAGCAACCACACACCTACAACTATTTGCATCTCTTCCTGATGATGTAAACAAGGCAGTTAAAAGGGAAGTACTGGTTTCTCTTAAAAAGCATACTCTGAAACACTGTGGGTGTAAAGCACCACAAAATTTGCATTTATCTTTGCGCATATTTCCTCCTAAATAAAAGTGATAAATTAATCACCCAAGTATTTAACACGGTGCATTCAGTATCTGAACATCTCTGCACATTCGTTACTTGAAGATACTCAACTAGCCTTCCCTATTATCTTTGTGTAAACAGTATAATCTACAACACAGAAAGCAAGAGCTTCCCCCCCCCTTTTATAAAGAAAAGCAAAACCAGAGATAGATCTTAATTTTCTGCAGCAGAAGGCATTAAACAGATCACCTACTGATTAAACAGTACACCTACTTGTCAAACACTAATACAAACAAAAGTACTACCTCAGGCATACAACAGAATTCATATACAGATAACCACTTGGGAATGGACAAAAATTACAAATCACCTTTCCCAGTACTTATCACAAGGATCTGTTAAACTTGCAGGAGCAATGCCAAGCATGACCAAAGAACTCACGCTGATTCCTGGGTCACACCGTAAGGCAAGCCTGCTGTACAAACCTATACCATACAGTAACTTAAAACACAGGTCACATTGAAAAAAATGTGCAGAAAAATATTTTATGTGAAGTATTACCAACATTTCACTAAAGGATGTGAAAATCAAATGCTCTGTAAATAACCTACATTACTAGACTTCATAATAAAAATGCATGAGAAAACTTCACAAGGCTATAAAGACATAACATTAGAGCCCTTCTGTACCTTATAAAAACAGTATCTTTCTTTCCTATTAAATCTAAGTGGACTCTTGGGCTTAATGTTAGCAATCTGTTATGCAAATCAAAAAAAATCCTGACAGGAACAAACTCACTTTTGCAAAGTGAATTCATGTACCTAACTGTGACTGCAGAGCTTTTTCACAGTTCAACTCTTTTACTAAATCAAAGAAAGACCGTTCAGTTTCTGAAACCTTGTTAAAGCACATATTCTTTTTATTAAGAAAACATTAGAAATTTGTGATAAATTCACAGGAATGTAGGACTCCTTTCTACATGAAGGCAGGCAAACTTTTTTAGTATGTAATGGTGCAATAATCCCATCCAGAAAACTGTGTCATCACTTGAGCTGTTGAATTGAGATATTAAAAATGACTATGGAAGTCAGGGAAAAACACTGGCAAGCTGAGTGACCAAAGTCCCTCCTCAGAACTCTCAAATCATGTTAAGGAACAAAGATTCAACACTTAGGAAAGTGCAATTCAGCAGAAACCTTTCTTTGCCTAAGATCATGGAATGAATCTTTTAGTGTAATGAACTTCCAACACATCATTTGAACTTTTTCTTCCCAATTTTTACACTAATCAAACTGAAGATGACTCTCCAAACAGTGATGTTATAAACTTTGTTTAAAATGTTTTCCTTCTTTGGTAGCATCTTTCAAGCCATTTTCCCCCATTCAACTCATGAGCTGAAAGCTGAATAATGAATTTTGGTTTTTACACGAAAAAATGTTCTCAGTCATCTTTAATATTCTCTGCCAGTGAAATGGATAAACAGGGAAATGTATGTTAACCTGTACTTTACACTTGCTTATAACATGTACACAATTACTTATTTTAAAAAACCCCAAACCAACCCCCCCCTGAAAACCCAAACTAAACATACATTCTGCCACATCGTTAGAACTTTCAAAAGTGTCTGACAACTAAAACTAGTTCCATAAACTCATATTACCTAAAAAATGTTAACAGCAAGACAAAATGGATATCACAATCCAACAGCCAGTCTTCCTAGTTTTATGTGCAAGTTCAAAATTCACTCATTTGTCCTCACTTTATCTTTCATGAATTTTTACTTTGCCACCTGAAACAAGTTTCTCAACAGAAAAGTAGACGAGAGAGAAATTATTAGGACATCACTTTTAACTGAAATGAGTGTGCACAAAAATTAAGTTAAATCAAAATTAAAAATAGATGCAAAATAAGGAAACGTCTGTACAACAAAGATTTCCTCCTGGTGCTAATGTCAGATCTCAGCAATTGAGATACTTTTTAATAGAAAAAGGGGAAAAGAGGTAAGAACACTTTCAATTGATGAACGTGGGATATCTTTGTATTTCATCACTCAGTAAGTTATAAATATTATACAAAAGGGCACTAAACATTAAGAATACATTCAAAAAGGTTATTGAGCAATACCTGGAAGAATCTATCACACGCTCAACCCCTTAAACAAATATCTAAAGATTAAGTTTGAACAAGTTATACATACCAATGATGCAAACACATTTACATGCACTACACCAACATAGCTGATAAATCTCTCTGAAGAAAACATCACAACACTTTATTACCCCAACACTTGTAGCTCGGGCACCAGGCACTTCTGAATCAGAAAGTAAGAGCTCAGTGCCCCAAAATAATACCAAAGACATGAACTGTAAACTCTTATAGCCACTTGAAGTAACAGCGTCTTCGCTAAGCATTCCAGAACCACCAGAGCATAGACTCCTTTGGAACACACTTACTAGAAAGTTGAAGCTTCATAAGAACACACTAATGCCATTCAACTGAACACAAACTACTATTAAATCCAAAACTCTAGAGCCAAATTTCCCTAATTAAGTTTATCTAAGAGTGTTAGCAACATACTTGGCAGTTCTTCTTTGGGTTAAAGAATAAAGCCTTCAGTAAATTAGTCTTTAACTGTTTTACTATACTAATACTTTGAATAAAGAGAACTGTAACATTCTGGGCATAAGGTACTTCTTTCTTAAACTCACGTTCATAAAATTGCAAAAATATCAACTTTTGAGCAAAAGTATTACTTTGTAAACCCTTCAGCAAAACGACAACCCTGGATGCTGCCCTCCTGTTGAGACCACACAGACAGGTGTCTTCCTCAAGAGATGGAGATAAATCAGCAACCTAACACCAGTCATGTGTACAAGACTGCACTTGGCACTATGAGACTGAAACATTCTGGAAAACAGTGTTACAATTATGAAGTTGGCCTGAGAAAAACTGATTACTAAAACGTGCCATAAATGATGGCATTCACCATCAATAACAGTCAGGACAGCTCAAAATATTCTCAGCATTTTTGACATAAAACTGTCAGCCTTGCCCTACTGCAAAACCAGGTATCAAAGCTTAAATTGCTGCTCCAGACTACTATCAGAAACTGCATACAATATGAATGCTAAGGTGGACCCATCTTGTTTGTTCCTGAGAAAAGTCAGAGAAAGGAATGAAAAGGCAGAGAACGAAAATTAGGAGAAAAAAAAGGGGAGAGTCTAAAACTAAATGATATAGGGAGAAGCCTGTTATTGGAAAAATCAGAGTAATTATCCATTCTAGCAATAACCAAAACAACAGCAAAGTCGAAGTAGTCTAAATTCCCTGCTTGTACAAAAAGCAGAATCCAGGGTCAAAGGGCAAGGCTAAGATGACGGAAGAGGCAGCAAGAACACTAACTGGATATGGGGCTCAGGGCCAATATCAGCATTTCTGTATGCTGCTGGGAAGCTGCCACTGTCTTTACACAAAGTTTTTCAGATTAAAGAGGTCAGCCAATTGGTAATACTAAAGAGTGAAAGCTACAGTCCACTGGAAAAGATAAACTGTGTTTTCTCTCTATGACAGGGGAGTAGAAAGAAAGCAAGCATATCTCCTCTGATTCAGATATATGAAATGTGATGAAAAGTAAACTGAAAAGGTTATGTATGTAGAAATTATAACCACTCAGTCTGGTGCATCTACCTTGTAAGCAATAGGAAAAAGTAGCAAAATTTGAAGACAAAACACCAAATATCACTGTGAAGCACCAGAGCCATAACAACAGAACACTTTTAGGCCTTCACTGCAGTCATCCTAAGAGACAGGCAGGTTTATCCTGACCCTAAGCATGGCATCTGACAGGCTGCTAGTACTCTAGTTACTACCTGTCTGTACATTTGTCACTGTAAAGTTGGAAAATATTTGATCCTTCTCTTGCCTAGCAATTTGAAGAGCTTTGATCAGCCAAAACAGAAGACTACCGTTTCCTAAACATACTTTTTTCAAGATTTCACAGCAGTAAGTTCTCACAATGCACTGGAGCAGCACAGGTGAAAAATTTCAGGTGCAGCAATACACACCACCCATGCTTCAACAAGTATGTATACCCATGTTTCAGAGCAATCAAGTTACATCCTCTATTTCCTCCTACCAGTTTTCCTGCTTGAACTTAAGATACAATTCTGCAAGATGGAGACATCCTCTACCTTATATCACAATGCACTTTACCACTTGTTTTCACACAGGCTTTGGCATGACTAGAGCTCTCCGCAAGCCAGCTTATTGGAATAAAGTGGCAGAAAACAAATCCAAGAGAAAGATAGCTACCATTATCAGCAGCAAAAAGCTCTGAGAGCCGAGAGATGATCTACATATAAAACAGTGGTCTCTCTTCATCACCAAAGTGACTGCAATTCTTGATGAGATACATATTTTTCAAAGCTAAATTGTTTCAAACTCTTATGGAGTAAATCATTTATACCCCCAGAAAACCACGCAAAATCTGCACACACACATACAAAAAATTTATCTGCTCAAGTGTTTAAATCATAGAAAAAAATAAAATCCCAAACCATTTTAAAACTGTGCTGCCTGATCAGCAACAAATTATTCAGGAATATAGTAACACCTCATGGTAGCAGACAGAAATTGACAAGCTTACCCTGCACATCAGATAAAAATCAAGACGGCAACGAACGTCATCTGCTTTCTCCATTTCAGAAGAACTTTACGAACATGGATTTAGGACTAGGATTAGGATTTTTGGATCCCACATACAGACAGGATTTTCTGGGCTCTGGCAAAAATAAGAACTACAGAATCTATTAGAATACAATCCAACAATGTCACTCAATACAAATAAGACTCCTATTTAAGCAGTGTTTTCCTGATGTCTACCAAAATTGTCGCAGATTGTTTTTAAATACTTAAGGTCAGTGGGATTTTCTTAAATGTACTAGGTCACGTTATGAAGAAAAAACTTGATCCTTTCTTTTAAAAGAGAAACCAGTCTCTATTAAGATAAATTAGTTGACATAATTTATAGAATATAGGGAGCTTCAGATTTCTCTTATGTAAAGAAACAACGTGCAACTTCACCCAGAATAGGTTTTGCTCATCTTCTGAAAAGAATCAGTAGGGCCTAAAGACCAGTAGCGTAAATTAGAGAGACACGACATGCTTTACATATGAAACAAAAGAAATACACAAACAGATGTACAGATAAGGAACAGCCTACAGAAGTTAAATCATGCATTTTTAGTTAAAAGGCTATTCGACAAAAGTTAAGAGCAAAAAAGTGGTTTACTTACACAAGTCATTAAGATTTCATTAAGAGCAGTGCACAAAATCAATCAAATAGCTGCACGAACTGGAGAAGACATGCAAATACAAGAATATAACTTTAGTCAAGCTACCACAGCTATAGCAGCTAAGTAGTATTATGAGGGCAATGTTGCTGGCTCCCTTCATCCCCCATGTCAAGGGAAGGGATGTCAGGACCTCAGATTGCCTCAACAATTTTTTTTTTTCAACCAGTAAATATTTTTCACCACAGAGCTAAGAGTATAATGAGGAGGACTGACAGGACCACAGGTCAATTAAAAACTATTTTCTAGCCCGATTTTCGAAGTACCACTCAGTATAACGGCTGAAACAAACAGCATTTTAAATTCGCAATAAAAATATTTGAATCAATAGTCCCATTAAGCAGTAAGTGACTGAGAAACCTTGAATAATGACAAAGCCTGCAGATCCGAGTTTAGAGGACTAAAATCAAGTGACACTGCGAAGTTCTTGGGTCCAGCACAAATGGCAGTGGCCTAAAATTAATAAACCATGATAAATTTAATTTCTGTCTCTGCTGTGCTAACTAGGTACTCCACGTTTTTGACAACTTATTAGCTCAGGCACCTGCATTTTAATCACAAGTAAAGAGAACAGGGCTCTGAGAAAACAGATTGCTCCCTCCCTGGCATGCCAGTGCATCGGGCAGCATGGCTCTGCAGGGTCCTGGCCAGGTGACAGGTTTTGTCTGGTCACCAACCTTTAATTCCTTTATTCACTAAAACGTGCGACTGCTGTTTCTGCAGACACCAAAGAGTCTAACTATGAAGCCACTGAATATGGTCTTTCAGGCAAAGTTTGGTAGACTGAAAATACTTTTAGAAAAGAATTTTAACTGAGATTTGAAATGTCATATACAAGGCCAGTAAAATCAGTTTGGGAAATACTTTGTCATAATAAGAAAGTGGCAGAAGTAATTTATATTTTCCATTTGTCAGAAGTACAAAAGCAAATCTTTGTGGCTTAGAGTTCCTCGTGAGAGGTTAGCAGAAATGTGAAGCAGTATTAGTTTTCTAAAAATTGCAGCAGGTTAGTCCAACCTCTAACCCAGCAGGTACACTGTGAACAGCACCGGTATCTTATTTGAAAGCAGCTCCTCTGATTCTGTCCTAATGCCTCACAGACAGAGGTTTTTCACTAACAGCTCTGCATATGACTTTCTTTTTCAGCACCCCTTCTGAGCACTTGTTACATGCACTCTGTGTGATACTAGGAAACAAAGGCAAGGCTGCAGGACGACCCTTTACAGTTTTGCAGAGTGAGAACACAGGTTCCCTTCCCTAAGGAAGCATTTAATACTGAGAATTTTTTGGAAGTGGGAGAACCTGACACACCAAAAAAACCCCAAAACCCCAGATACTTTTTCTGAACAAGCCAGGAACACTGTGGTGACTTTACCATTCTGTCTGGAACCAGAGTATATAGAGCAACAGCCACTTTTTCAAATAACATCAGAAAAATACTGACCTCCTGAGTAAGAGCTGCAACACTGTTCACATGGCAATTACTCAGAAGGGCAGGTACTGATCTCTTCTCTAGTCACCAGTGAAGAACCCAAGGGAATGGCATGAAGTTGTGTCAGGGGAGGTTCAGGTTGAATATTAGGTAAAGGTTCTTCATGTTCTTCACCCCGAAGGTGGTTGAGCACTGGAACAGGCTCCCCAGGGAAGTGGTGACAGCCTCAAGCCTGACAGAGTTCAAGAAGCATTTGGACAACGCTCTCAACACATGGTGTGACGCTTGGGGTGTCCTGCGCAGGGCCAGGAGTTGGACTTGATCACCCTTGTGGGTCCCTTCCAAATCAGCACGGTCTATGATTCTGTACTTGGAACAACCAACTGGCAATTCTGGTCACTGGGTTTAATCCTTAGTGCTAAATCAACCAACCGTGTAGGTGAGGCAAATCAGAGCAGGTATATCTGATTTTCAGTGAGTCTTGATGAAATATCAAAACTTTACTGTTACTTTTTACCATCAGCTACTAAGGAAACAGAAACAAATTTTGGGATGTACATTACCTGTTATTCATTATTTCTGTTTTGTCATTTCAAACATTTACTACAATGCAAATTAGACTGGGCTATAAATCCATTTGAAAATTTGAAAACAATCAATGCAGCAGCAACTGAGGATTATCAGTGGAAACAACAGACTAATTACACAGGAAACCAAATATTTACAATAAAGAACCCAATTTTTTTCAAGTGAAGTCTGTGATTGTTGCTTCAAAGCTGCAGAAATTTACAATTTTTGAAATCAAAACAATTATTTTACCCTTATGACACATCTGTTTACCAGAGACATTCTGTTAATAATATCCCACTTAATTTACAGCCTTTGAGAGCAGCTGTAGTTCTTTGGTCCCCAGAGACTGCCAATCATCTCAGCAACGCAGGCAGAGAATTTTGTCCCAGCACCACCAAGACTATGATGCCTGCCATAACAAAATTTATTTTTGCAAAGCAGAAATAATAAAGCAAAAATAGAAAGGTTTGGGCATCCCATGGTTTGGTCAGTTTTAGGTATCCCACAAGTGGTCCATCACTTCCAGGCGTTTTTTGAAACTTGAACCAAAAGATTCACATGCCTTTTTCCAATTGACCAATTCACTGGAAGATATTTGTTTGAGATGTATTTTCTATCTGAAGCCAGCTCACATTTTATATTAAAAAACTCTTTAGTCAGATTTAGCTAGAGAACTTCCAACAGAATCAGCATTCTTAAGCTTTTTGTTCTTGATGAATTCTAAATTTATGAAAAGAAATATTATTTCCATATATTTATCAATCACAAATTAAAAAGATGTTGAGTTACAGAACAAAATCATGTTACAAATTAGGTACTGAAATCAGAATCTATTATTTGAGGTCAGTGAGATTTATGAATACCTTCATGCTCCACTAACTCAAATCATTCTAAGTATGCACCTATACTCTTTCAAGACCAGTTCTGGAATTCTGAATACAAACAAGGGGTATTTATTAGAGAACTTTAAGTTTTAACAAGCTAAACCCATAAACATACTTTTAACGCTTGCTTATTCCTCTAAACTTTAGAGCATCCATTCACACAGCTCCCATGCACAACATTTCAGTTTTAAGAGTAACAAGTCTTACACTTTTTACCACTGTCTCTATCTGGTTTTTGGTTCTGTACACCCTATGGTTCTGTATATTAAACTAATGCAGTGCATTTCTGCATGGTTTACCTGCTAAACAAAAATGTTCAGAAATAGACCTGCATGAATATACTAATATAGTAACATATGAATCCGTGATACCTGAAATGGTGTAATGGTCAGCAATAACATGCTACTTACGGGTTTCTCAAAGCAGAAGTCACAAGTTTAGCACGGAATTTGTTGTGAAGAGCTCATAAAATAAGGTCAATTATTATTTATCCTTATGGTCTTTTTTTTCCAAATAAAGAAAAAAATAAGGCTTCACAAGAGGCTGAACTAAAAGAACAGCAAGCTTAAATTAAAGATGCTGATAGACAAGCTCTAGCAAATCTTGTTGTAGCAGATTAAGTTACTATCCTCAGCTATAGACTGCTCCCATCAGAAGTCACTGATCCCAAAAGTAGAATTGTCAGGAGGGAACATGTGCTGTTACCTCAGCCACTTCATTGCTAAGACTGGCATTGCAGTTTGGTCCAGCTAGCACACCATGAACCATAATGACGAAGGAACAAGCACTTCTTAATTCTGCAAATGAACTAGAGCAGAGGAGCTGAGCAGGGAAAGGTAAAAAACTGACATTACAAAATCTAGGATTTCCCAGAGCTGTAGTTGCAATCTAAATTTCTTCTAAAGTAGACAGAATCAGCTGTGCCAATTGTCACAAATCCATCCAAGAATAAAAACCACAAGCTCTCCAAAAAGTGTCAGAAGAACAATGTGAACTGTTAAACAATTTGCCACTAAGTTTAACAGGCACTGATTAATCATGTTAAGTACTTTAAAGGCTGAATATTCAATTTCAAATTAGCTTTAAGGAAACAAGAAATGAAGATTTGTATGGAATTTTAATTATCACAGGAAGTACCAACTACGTAAGTTTTAGGGAGCACTAACACACATAGTATCAAATGAACAGCATTAAATATCTTTCTAAGACTTGGTAAGAGTATGCACTTAAGAGGGAACGCAAATCAGCTTACACTTACTACCCAACCATTTAGGTATGCAGCTGCATTCATTAAATATTTGTATAGAAAAGGCTTCAAAAAATATTGACATAAGGAGAAACTGTATGAAGTTCTCACCAAATGAGGTCAGAAACTGGCTTAGAGGATAAAGTATATATAAATTCAAGTGTGCAACTCAAGTTCTTTAATTTTAAGAAACATATATGCAAATATTTAATACTTTCCTACTACAGAAGGCTTCAAAAAGAGGTTGGTACATAATAAGCACGTCTAAATTTCTGCAGACCATCCCATGTCAACTTGAACTGAGGTATTTAACTTCTAAGACTGCCTTCTCAAACAAGTACATCATACAGATTCCAAGTTCAGTATCATGCAGATGAATTTATAACAGAGGGCCCTACCACTGATCAAAACTGAGCCATTAACACAGAATCATAAATGACATTTTAGTAGAAAGGAGTCCACAGTTATGACATTATATTGCTGTAGTATTGTTTTGTTAATCTCGTTGAGTTTTTCCAGCTCTTTGCTCCCTCCCTTTTTGAAACAAAACCAACCTTCAAATAAAGCAGCTCTTTACAATCTTGTAGCCCAGTGCAGCACAGCATCTATTTGAGATAACCTACCACACTTTTATCGGACAAATTTCAGTAAGTGCATCCCAAGGAAAGGTAGCAATTGACAAAGTAAATGTCACTTGTCCTTCCTCCCGAAAGAAAGAGAAGTCGAGTGATCCAATACACAGAACCTTTGCTTCTTTCCCAGTTTTGCCCATCTTCCCTATTCAGAGAGAACAGATGGAGAGATTCATGTTTGAAGGTCTGCAGGAGGAAGGAATTGCAAGAACACGAACAATGGGCCAAAAAACCATGGTCAGAAATATAAGCCCACATTAAATCAGGAAAAATCTATGGAAAAACAATATATCATGACTCTTCAAAATTGATCCTAAGAGTAATCCCTAATAGCAATAAGCATAGTAGTCTAATTAAAATATACATAAAAAAATAGCATTTAAACTAAAAATACTTCATAAGCTATAAGCCAAAACCAACTCTTCACTGCTGCTTCAAAATATATTATTAGATGCTGGGCTCTCTTTTTCAGTCAAGAAAAAATAGCTCTCCATTGCACCTCATTTTGACTTCTCTACTTCAAAATTAACAAAAGCCTAAAGAAATGAATGACCTACAAAATATGCAGAAATAACCAGACTTTAGCTGAATAGCTTTTTTGCCTGTTATCTTAAAATCATCCTCACTATTTTTTCTTTTGGGAGGAAGTACAAGTGACATTTACTTTTTCAATTCCCAGCTTTTCTTGGGATACACTTTCAGTTCTTACTATTTACATCTTGCTTGATGAACTAATGAAGAAAGAAGAAATCTAAGTAGGCTGAAAAGCAGAAAAGTGTCTACCTGACTCTAGAATCCTCAAATTGCCACTCTCCTCTTTCCACTGAAGCCAAGTAACTTGCCTCTTCAGAGTTCTAGCTAGCCGTCATTATACACACTTCACCAGGAAGTGGTTGATGGCAATAGTTAAAATCTTGAGAGAAGATCACAACACAAAGTTAACATTCTCTGAATAAGAAAGAATTAAAATGATAATTCCATTGAAAAAGTCTACAAATCTAACAAGAACTTAGGCTCAAATGGATTTTTAGTGCTGTTTATACTCTTATAAAGAATAAATATGTGAAACAGACTATTCCACTTGTCAAAAACAAAACCAATACTGTGGAGCTCGTAAGTCATTTTAGTCAGTGAGCCCAAGAAGACAATGTTGAGCTGATCAGCTTTTACCTCACTTTACACTAAGACACTGTGCTAATTCCTGCCTGTAAGTAATTAGGTTACTAATTTAGAACATATCTTGATTACTGAAACAAAATTAAATGGTAAGAGCTTTTTTTATGCTGGTTTTAACTCATGTACAGCAACAATCATCATCTTTAAATACATAAACCCAGTTCCATTTTAAACCAATTTCCTTCTCTCCTGCATTTGAGGACTTTTAATACCATTCAAACAAAATGTAAATGTCATTGCATAGTGGCACTAAGCAATTCCACCACCACTTGATCCTAAAGGAATTGATTCTGTGAAAGCATGTGATGTCCACTAATGCTACACTGTCCCAGTAAGAGAGGACTAAGTTTGTCTGCTGACATCACACGGCCTTTCAGACATTGGGGAGATTTGTTCTCTGAAAACAATGATATACACATGTTAGAAGTACAATCAATATGATACAAACCTATGCAATCCAAACCCTCATCTGTTTCAAATCTCAATGCTTAACCCAAAGCTTGAGCTTTGCCTTCAGAGATGAGAGAACATTTAGAAAATAAGACATACCAGAGGAATTAGCAACATGCTCTCTTAGCCAATACAAGACTTGCAGTTAATTTCTACAATGCACAATGCAGTTATCTGTAACACAGTTTTTCTACAAAAGCAACTTTAATTATCTTAGCCAAGGTACACTGAATTAACCTATAATTAATCTCTCTTAAGTTTCATTAACAGCAGCTGACAAATAAATGGCAATTTGATAAAACAAGACAAATAAGGGCGATCACAAGTTCTCAACCACAACATTGCAGGAACACTGCATGATCTGATATTAAGGTGAGGCCTTAGCTTTATACACAAAGGCATCACATTCTAAACAAAAAGCTGCCATGGTATCTGCGATACTAAAGAATTTAACTCAGTACCACAAACATCATGTATACAAACTTGTTTCCCTCCTTAGTTTTCTCCTCTGCCACACTAAAAACCAGTTTCTAAATAAGCGATTAACAGCGAAGGCATTACCAAAGCATACCACCTCCACTGACCTTACTTGTAAAGATCACCCCAGTTAAGAAAACACTTGGGTTTACATTTGAGTATTCAGATGAGAGCTGACCCTGCTGATCTGTCTGCCACCCAAACCAAGATCAAAATATGGCTCCAGAAAACTTCAAAAACTAAGTAATTTCTCTCAATAGTGTTTTTACCATGACATCATGCCAGTTATATTTTATCCACCTTCAGATAAACTCTTTTAAAGTTTCATTCCTCTTTAATATACACTTCAATAAACACATGTCACTCCTATGACATCACACAGCTAACAGCTCACATATTCTTCACAATACACTGTTCAATTGAGAAGCGACTCTTTCAGGCACTGGCATAAATTGCCCTCCTTTGAGCTCACACATTTGTAGTCGGAACTCCACGCAACATGACTAGTACCTAAATGAATACTTTTCCAGCCTCTCCTTCCTGACTTTAAAAATATACACTTATCCTTGGAAACAGACTGGGACTGCATACCAGCCACCTCCCAGCACCATCACCAGGTCAAAGAGCAGATGCTGAGGTTGCACTGGCACTTCCCAGTTATCAAAGGTTTATGGTTTTACTGAATTCACCTTTCTAGAGAGCTTGAAGAAACCACTGAAGAACTTCACACAAGACAATTCACACTGACTATTCAGTTGATGGATGTACACAAGTTGATGACTTAGATGCTAACATACTGACTATTACCACACTTCAGTGCTCCTAATACCTTTTGTAAAGGAGCACTTAACTGTCCTATCACTTTTAATATATCCTTGCCAGAAACCATTCCTGGTTTTAAACTGCTTTTCCCCAAAAAACCTCCCACATTTGAGAATCTTCTGAATCATTTGTTACGGCCAAATAACCAAGTATAACATAAAACAGTTCCCCCAGAAGATGCCTCCTGATACAAGAATGAAAATTATGGTTTGATTTGTATCTTCTTTTTCTTAAGAAAAACTATATTTTCCCAGAAATTCTATTTAACATTTATTTTTTTGTTAGACCTCTGCAAGACATGAGGAGTTCACTGCCTATGCTGATGAATTATAGTGAATTCAGACACTAAAGACCATGAGCTGCACTGTCACATGTATCGCTTGTCAAGCCTTTTCTCTAACCATAGAATTGAAATTTTAAAAATATAACATTAGAGGCAAAATCAAGTATTAAAAAGGGTAAAGCAAAACTACATTAGCTTTTTCTTATTCATGATTTTTTCTTTGGAAAACAATTATGGCCAACCAGAACAGATACATGATGGGACACGGAAATCACTTAAGGAAACACAAGGCACTGACCAGACCTACTATAACAGAAAACACTCACAGGTATGTTGAAACAATTACATTTCTATATCTAATTATTTGGGGTCTTAGAAGAAAGCAGAATTAGATCCACAAGGGAACCTAAATGCCATGCCACCTACTAGACTCCACAACCCACAGAAAAACAACCAAGACCTGCTCTACAACGGAAAGGACACATTATAGGTACTGTTCAAATATCTAATATTCAACTTGAGTAAGAACTGGCCAAGTCAGTTAAGAATAAACATCAAGAGATTTAAGTCTTAAAATTTCATGCCATGCTAAGAGAACAAAAAAAAAAACACTCCCAAGAAAAACCCCTTTCCTTTACTCCTTCAATACTTTGTCTTTAAGAAGGAAAGGAGACCTGAATGCATATCATTGTTTTGTACTTGATCAAGCCAGTCCCTGGGCTACATATTCAGTCCCTTCCTAAGTGACTATTACTCTTCAAGAATCAAACCAAAACACACACTACTCTGGCAGTTCAGGCATTCCTTCTGGGAACTGGCAGCTCCCTTAAAGAGTAGAAGGATTTGAACCCAAATCTCAACATGCTAGGTAGGTACTCAAACCATTTCCACATCTTTAAAGAAATGCAACATTACATCCTTCTTCTGCCAAAAGAGGTGTGTCCAAGATTAGGTCTTTCTACACAGAACTGGAGCATTCCTTTTAGAAGTGTGCATTACTGATGGTATTTGTGTTTGCTTTCTAATTTAACCGATGCAAGCTCTGAGAGTTACAGCATGTTTTTCTTCCCACACAGCTATGCATTAGTGTGCAATTAGACACCTCAGCACTATAAAAGAAGTCTTTACCAACAGACATATACAGCCGATCACCTCCCGTTAAAAAAGAACCCCAAAAGCTTACTTTAAAATAGTCTGAGATATAAACTTAATGAGTTATAATTTCCTCTTTCTCCTGGTTCATACTTTAGCCTGAACTATACTCAAGACATTTTGTCTAACTTGCCTAGCTGTATTGGGAGTGCAGGAAGGAGGATGTGTACATAAAATGCCTCTGTTGTCCTAACACCTGTATTGAAGAAAGCTCCGAGGTAGATAACCACACCAGAAAAACAATTCTGCCAGCAGACCTGATTCTAAACCACCATTTACATTGTTTCCACCGAGTTTTCTATCACAGACATATTGCAAACCTTTTCAAATACACAAATGCCTCTTTGCCCACTAATAAAAGGAAAACAATAGAGCAGTATTTAATTAATATTTACAAAAAGTCTTGAGGTTTTCCAATGCATGACCAAGGCAGTAATTAGTCTTCCAAACACCGTAATGTCGATTTCTGCAACAGTACCTCAGAAAGTACTTCAAAAAATGTCGTTGCTAGAACATTTAAAAATTTTAAACTTGGCACATGAATACAAATACAAATCCTGCTACCCGGGAAGTAGCACATTGCTTGAAATTTTAGCCTTCAGCATTCTAAAAGCCTAACACTGTAAAAGGAATGCACTTCAAAGTACAAACTGGGAAAAAAACAGTAGCTGAAACAAATAGTTAAAACTTTTACCACCTGATGTTAAGATCCAATCTTTGAAGAGACATCATAATAGAATTTGCATATAAAAATGCTGCAGGTTTTTTAAAAGCCTGCAACTTTTAAGTATAGCAGGAGATTTTACTTAAAGCAGCAAAAGAAGTACTAGGAAAAAGTAATTATTTACAAGGGACAATGAATGGATGCAAATGAACTTCCGACTACATTAAGACTTCTGTGCCCATAACTCTTGGTATGAATCCCAACCTCTGCACTGCATTTTCAATGGTTCTATATCGTGTACTGCTGTAGTACTGAAAGATGCAGGTCACCCCTCAATGGTCATAAGTAACTCCTGCAGATCCCTAAGCCAGATAAATCAGCCTGTTGAAGAAATATTTTTATGTACATCTCTAAGTTCAGAACTTTTCAGAAGAAATTTAATAAAAACTAAGTCAAATTACAGTCTTTACCACCAACTAATTCTATACAGAAAAAAAAAAATCACCATCCACTGTTATTCCACACATTGCAAGGCAATATGACACACATTGGAAGGATGTAAACTCTGAAAAAAATACTTAGAAATGAGTTCATTGATCATGGACTAACATTTAAATCTCTATTACTTCATTAACAGTAATGCTAATTAAATGTAAAATTCTATAACACTGCTTCAAAATGCTGTAATATTTTTGACGCCTTGTTAGAAGAGTCTACAATACTAATCATTAGTTAAGCTTTTAATATGTAAAATACTGGATTTTTTTTAAGCACAGCATGTTGGAAAAGAGTTTACATGTGTATAAACCAGCCAGACTCTAAAGTGTTTGGCATTCAGATTTGTAGTAACAGCTCTAATATGATCATACGAAAAAATATGTACTGTGAAAATTTGGACAAGAGATTAAAACCAAAAGCTTGCAGACTCAGATGTCTAAAGACAATACAAAGATACCTTATTATTTACAAATTCATGAAAAACACCTCAATCCTCAACAAGGACAGAGAGGTCCCTTTAAGGCATAGGAAACTGAACACAGAAGCAGCAAACATGTAGAAGATCACCACCAGTCACTTGTTAGAAGTCTGACTGCAGTCATCAATATATCATCACGTATCTAGAACGAAAGTATTTTGCTCTATTAAGTGAGCTACGGATATAGTCTATGCCTAAATAACTCCAACAGAGGGTTTATTTATAAAAGAAAAAACCCTCACAGCACTAGTTGATATTCACCCCTTTTAATATTCCTCATGAAGTTATTTTTCGTGGATCTGTCCCACGTGAGACATCTAAGAATATTATTATTTTAGACAGCCTTTTTTAATATATAAATATTCTTCAGTAAGGTCAAATACAAGTTAATTTAATTTTCTCGCGCGGTCTGTCTCACCAAGCTCACAGTCACCGCGTTCTTTGTTGCCTGGCTGTAGTGTCTCTCCCTCCCACCACAGCCTCGATCGCTCCGCTAGAAAAGCGGCAGCACCGCAAGAGCATTACCCCTACAGGCTTTCGGAAAACGGAGCCGCTCCAAGCCGGGATGTGCGCTACCTACTGCTGACTGTAAAATACACTGGAAGTCACTCATGTTCAACCTGCTTTAACTTAGCCCCGCAAAGCTTCTTAAACCAATACGAAGCGATCACTTCACAGAGGAAGCATTTCCAAACACAGAGCTGCCAGAGCATCAGAAGCGCACGAGAGGGGGCCCTAAAGTTTCCCCCCCTTGTTTAAACACGTACACAACCCCCTACAAGTACGCAGAGAGAGCACACAGCCAAGTGCGGGAGGTTTTCTTACAACTCCTGGGCCTAAGCTCCCGGGAGACACCCCAAGAGAGGGCGGGAGGGAAGCCGCAGGAGCCGCTCTCGGGAGGCCCCCCGCGCTCCCGGCAGCGCCGCCGGCACCTGTAGCCGCCGCGGCCGGGGCCACCCCGCCCGGCCGGGACCCGCGGCCAGAGCACAGCCTGGGCCACCGCCAGCGGGGTGCGGGGACCG
>VWPU01021560.1:0-11927 GCA_013398955.1 Callaeas wilsoni | reverse complement strand
AGCGGCGGGGAGGTGCCGCTGCCACCGCCCCTCCCGACCATGCCGATCCGTGCTCCGCCCGCCGCCTCCCGGCCAGGGTGCCGCCCCCCGCCCCTGTGTGCCGCCTTGCCCCGCCCGCCGCGGCTGCTGCCGCTCCGCCCCCGGGCAGAGCACTGTTCGGGCTGCCGGCGGGGTGTCGCGGCCTAGCCGCCTCCCCTGTGCGGCAGCACCGCTGCGGCAGCCGGGGAGCTGCAGGTGACGGCGGCCCCGGGCCGCTCGGTTGCTCATGCCCGACTCGTGGCCGCAGAGGGAATTTGTGTCCCCGCCCTCGGGAGAGACCGCTCTGTGAGAGCCCAGGCCCCAGCACGCACGCAAGGGTTGTAGTGACGCTCACAAGGGGTCTCAGGGCGCCCGCACCCTGGAACCTCTGGTGAGTTGACCCTGGCAAGGTGCCGGGTGTTTATCACAGCCACTTTGTCACTGCCTTCATCAGCAAGGCAGGGGAAAGAAAATGTAACGAAAAGCTCTCTGGTCGACATAAGTACAGGGAGAGATCACTCAGCAGTTACAGTCACGGGCAAAACAAAACTGATTTGGGGAAATTAACTTAATGTATTGCTAATCAGATCAGACTAGGGTAATGGGAAATTAAACCAAAACTGAAAAACACCTCCTCCCCACTCCTCCCTTCTTCCTCTGCTCAACTTTGCTCACAATTTCTCTGCCTCCTCCTCAACAGCGGCACAGGAGGATGGGGAATGGAGGCTGTCTCTGCCGCTCTTTCCTCTTCAGGGGAGGGACTCCTCACACCCTTCCCCTGCTCCTGTGTGGGTCCTGCCACGGGAGACGTTCCTTTCAACTTCTCCAATGTGAGTCCTTCTCAGGCCCTGCAGTTTTTCACGAACTGCTCCAGCATGGAGCATCCCTTCCACAGGCTGCAGTCCTTCAGGAACAGGCTGCTCCAGTGCGGGTCCCCAGTGGGGTCACAAGTCCTACCAGCAAACCTGCCCCAACATGGGCTTCCTCTCTCCACGGGGCCACAGATCCTGCCAGGAACCTGCTCAGCAGCAGAGCCTTCTATGGACATCCCCCTGCTCTGGCATGAGGTCCTCCACGGGCTCCAGGGGAATATCCTGCCTCACCATGGACCACGGGCTGCAGGGGAATCTCTGCTCCAACCTCTGCAGCACCTCCACCCCTTTCTTCTGCATTGACCTTGGTGTCTGCCCTCACATATTGTCATTCCTTTCTTCTCTGGATGTGATTGCTTCTGTGCAGTAACTTTTTCCTTCTTAAATACATTATCCCAGAGGTGCTACTGCTTTTGGTGATGGGCTCAGCCTTGGCCAGTGAGGGGTCCATCTTGGAGCCGGCTGGCATTGCCTCCATTGGACATGGGGGAAGTTTCTAGCACCTTCTCAGAGAATGCATGCCTGTCACCCCATCGCTACCAGAACCTTGCCACACAAACCCCATACATGAGCACATGTAGGAGCACGGGGCAGAGGGCCACAGGAGGAGGAGAGCCCTGCCATACACATCACAAAGACTGGCACAGTCTCAGGTCTCCCTGCCCTATTGCCCATGAGAGAGCAGGACTGCTCTGCTTCTTCCCATGTGCATTCTCATTTATTTCTTCCAGTCCACACCTGAAACAGCCAGAGGTTTTAAGCTGTGGCGAAAGGGTTTTCCCACACCAGCTGAGCTATGACTTACGTGCTGTATCCTTTGGCCTCACAGGAAAGTACTTTGGAAGATGCAGGGGATTTTTTTTTAAAACAGATGTAATTTAGAGAGTGAGGTTGTGAGCAAGTTTGAATAAGTCACTTATTTAATAAAAAAAAAAATTAAAAAAAGAAGTGACAGCTGCCACAGTAGCTTTGAATTCCTGTCAAATTCAATCAGTTTCAAGCACCTCTAGAAGGAGTAACAATTTGGAAAACGAAAGGAAAATAAATTTGAAAAGAGGATTCTTTTTGCTCCTTTATAGCTTTCTTAAAATCATACGTTTACTTTAAAATCTCAGTAATTAAAAAACTACAAAACCTTATGGTTACCAGAAAATTACTTTTTCCAGCTCTGCTTCACAGAGTTGCTGTGAAAAAGTACATCACATAGGCTTGAAACTTTTCTCCTAAGTAATTTGCTTCAGTGAACTGAGAGGTTGTTAACTCACACAGTTCAAACAGTGTTGGTACAGAACGGGACAAGTTTCCAGCTCTGACATCGCACATGCTCATATCCAACAGCTGTAGATCCAAGGTCCTCTCATATATATCTACTGAAGGCAGCAGTTGCACCAGGCATAAATTCTCACTGACTGGATTTCAGCACAGATTTTACATACCACATACGTCAAGGCCCTATGACTTGACTCTATATTAGTAAGAGAAGTGATTCAGGACTGTTTACTCAAAAAAATAAAGCGCTGTTGTGTGTGAGGGTGGTGTTAGGTTAGAAACTAAGTCACGTACATCCATAAACCTATTGCACATAATCCAAGTAGTACTTGGACTATGTACATAGTCATTCCATACTGTGTACATAGTACTTCCATAGTCCTGCTGCAAGCACTCATGAAATATAATAAATGCCAACAGCTGTGTTTGGAGTTGGTATCTGGCTGCCTGTGCTTCAACATACAGCGTTGGTTGGAAGGGCTCTCCAGGGAACTAGTCCACCCTAGTGGATGAGGTGAATCATTGCCGGCACTAGCACCTGTCTTGGTAAGTAACACTGATTTTAGTCACAAAATGGAAATATGGGAAAGTTACTTTGCTACAGTGGAAAACTGCAAAAAAATACAGAAATACAATGCTAAGGAAGAGTAAAATCTTGTGAAGTCTTAAACTGTACGTAGATTCAATCCAGAGCCCACCCGATACAATGAACACTACATAAAATGAACATAATCCCTAGTCTGCATTAATTAAGGATTCTGAGTGGTCCAAACCCACAACTGTTAGTTATTTTGTTTATTCAGACATTTTTTCAGATAATGTGAGAAATCTGGGACTTGTGAAAGTGAGTGGGAGAGCTCAACTGACTTATGTGGAATTCTGATTCACTCAATAAATTTGATCATATCAGCTGCAATGACAGTTCTTATTTTCCTTCAGGAGCTTTCAGCATTGATACGTGACTTTGGAGGAGTCTTCATCTAGTCGTGTTTTCATTTCCATTGCTTGAAGATTTGCTGCTAAGCATTCCAAATTCAAAGCCTGACCAGTTATATTGATGATTTCAAGGCCTGATCCTGCCTATGGTAAGTCAACAAAAATATTGGCATTAATTCAGCATTCATGAGATATTTCAGGACAACTTAAAATGGAAATCTTTATAAGACAAATAGTGAGAAATTTGAAAGACAAAAAAAAAAAAACTTCCCATGTGAGGATTCGTAGGAAGAAGTGCCTAGTTACTTTTGATTTTTTGCAGTCTCAAGTGAAATTTCAGTGTGACTTTCATCTGCACTTCAATGGCATCCATATTAAGATTATTGTTATACAGAGACAAATCTGTTGAATTATTTAGCATGAAATCAAAACATGGGTTTCTGTATTCCTCAACACGACATCAGCTAAAGCTCTACACGGCATCTTAAAAAAAGCTGTTATTGAAATCCACAGTAAGCTGTGGTTGTATATACAACATAGATATCCAGAATTATAATAATATATGGTTTATTATGGCAAATAAAAATTTAATCATTTCAAGATGAGAGGACAGTAGCCTAAATTGTTTTTATGATTAATATTATCACTTTAAATTAATTTTCATGTTATACCTGCCTCTGTGGAAACTAAATATATGTTTACATTTACATATTGTATGTAGTCCACTAGTTCAAATATTTTTATAGAATTTATATCTAGAGCAAGATGAAATGTATATTTAAGACATATTTTAGAATTTTTACAAATTACAGATCCAGCTGTTTTGTTGCTGCTGTCTTTAAACCCTCACAGTATGGGAAATAGCAGAAATACAATTTAATTGGAAATTCATCATAGTCACTACTGAAAGTAATGATAGTTGTGCCTTCGTCTACAAGGCTAGCAGGCTCCTAGACATCTTGGTGTAGTAAATTTAACAGCCAGATGTGATGTGTTGCTGTAGAGTGAGGGACACGGGGAGTGACCTCACTGTCAGGAGATTTTTCTCTCCCCTCTTTAATGTCTCGTTTCTCGTCTAGAGAATAAATACCAGCCTGGCAGTAACCCATATCGACTTCAGTTTGCCTCATTTCTGCCACAATACACAGCACGTCCATGGCACAATCACATCAGCTACTTTGTGCTGGCAGGGTTTCGTCAAGCAGTTTTGTTCACTCTGGCTCAGGAAAAACTCCATGGACATCACTGAGAAGTACAACATGATGAAAGTTGAGTAGTGTTGCCAGATGCCTGAAGACCTCCCACAGGGAACACATCTGGTTTTGTCTGCTTTGGAGATAAACCAGCCCAGGAGATAGCCCCGTGGACTGAGGACCACCCAGACGTCTTGGCACTGTATATGCAGCTTGGGACTGCTTTAAGTGCTCCGTGGAAACCATGGCAAGTTCTCATGTTGCTGATAGTCAAGAATTTAAAATAAAATGCTGCGTGTTAGTAATGAAGCTGTTGCAAAATAAAAAATAAAAAATATTTTTCTTATTTGAAGGTTGAATATTTGCCATCACTAACAGCAGTAAATATTTTTGCCTGGAACTTCCCAGCTGGCTTCCTCCTCTGCTCTGACTCACTCTGTTTTGTCACAGTTCAGAAATATTTAAGCCTAGAAAAGTCTTTGAAGCTATTTGTCAACTGTTTTACAAAGGCAGTTTAAAAGGTACTGTAAGACATGGTCGTGTTTTCAGCCACAGCTATCAAGCCAGACATTCTGTCAGCTGGAGAAACCTTGCAGGGTTCTTCATCATAAGAAAATGTGATCAGCTTCAAAGCGCAGGAGGATGCTGTCTGGTACCAGAATGACACTAAGAAATATGTTGAAGTCACTTCTTCATAAATAAGCCCCATGGTTTCAATGCAAGTTTTGCCAAGTAAAAACCTAAAATCTCTATGAAAAGGCATGATAAAAGCTTTATTCTGTATAAATAATACACTTTGTATTTCAGCATGAAGATTAAATGCCTGTAATTTGATTGTGTAGTGTTTCATATGCAGGGTTATGATCTTTCTGCTTGGAAGTTTAAAATTTGGAAATACAATGAATGATAAAAGATTCAGTTGAAAGTTGATGCCTGAACAGTCTCTGGACAGACAAACTCATGTTTCTGCATATGCAGCAAAGGCAATGTTAAAATATTCTGCCTGGCTACAGTTCCACTTGTGACTGTGAGCAATGTTGGATTAAAACCATGTGAAGCTGATATTTCCAGGTCAAGGCACAGGCATGAACAAATATGCTGTGCACACTGTGAATGAAGGATCCTGTCCAGGACACTCTTCAATCTTCCATGGAAGCACACAGTTTTGTTGTTCACCAGTGTAGACCAGAGCCAAAAGCAGAGCAGAAAATTTTCCTAGCAGTCCCACATGATCCTCAGACACTTTGACACACGTGTCGGTACCAGCAAGCCAGAATTTGGCTCTGTGGATATTTGTAAGCAGTTATCAGTAATTTCAATCTTCCTTGGGTTTTTTGAGCACTGGACTTCATCTTACGCAGCCACAGTGGCAAGAGACACTGATGTGCAACCAGCACTGATGGTCTCATTTTACCCAGGGAGCATCTCCCAGGACAGAGAGCAAGGATTTGTGGTAAAATGTCTCTTTGGACATCTTTGAACATCATGGATCAGGGTCATATCTCAGTCCAGGAGACAAAGCTAGCCCTAATTTGAAGTAAATCTCCTAAACCACATATAATCTAGTCATGGGGCTCTCAATATCAACTGTTTTAATAACTTGACCCTCTCCTGTTGTGCTTCATTACTTAATAATGTAGATGTAGCCTTGAAAAAATGTAAGTGCTTAATAACTGGTACTAATACAGGCAATGATGTAATGATATAAGCAATGATAACAATTGTCTTTCAAAAGAGTAGCATTGAGTTTGGCAATGAAATAATAAAATAAAAGAGAGAAAAGGAGAGCTGAACAGTTAGACAGTAAAAAGTCACTGTGATAAATTGTGAGCACAGTTAAATTACCCAACACCCTTTGAAATGAAATATTATAAACACCACAGTGATATTAATAACATTAATATTATGCAATATTCTATTTAAACAAATTGCTTTGTTTTATTCAAATAAAAGAGGAGACACATTAACAGGTCACAAACATGAATATATCAGACTAGGTAAGAATTACCATAGCCTCATAAATGAGGTAATATATTCAGTAGAAAAGATCTGACAGGCATTTCTCTGTTGCAGAAGGTTGTACAAAAAGGAAGAGGGAGAAAATGAGCACCAAATGCTTCACCAAGACTGAGCTAGTGCAGGAATCCAGGATAGAGCCAGAAAGTCCTCTCCATTGGAAAATTTTAAAACAAGATTATGAAACAGAATGGGAAAGCAAGGAGAGGAGAGTAGGATAAAAACGAAACTAAGCAGAAGCAAGATCCAACAAGCCTAATCAAAGGCTCTGTCTGAAAATCTAGTGCTTTTCAAACATTATTATGTGATTCATGATCAAATTCGCATCTGAAAAGTGAGAATAGTATTTTCAAAAGGAGCTACTCCTCTAGTGCTTCAGCTACAATATTCAGTACAATATTTTTTTTCATTTAGAATTCAAATGGAAACACTGAAAAGAGTCGGCTTGAAGCCAACTGAGGGGCTGTTTTGGTTTTTCTCTTTTTCCCTTCTCACTGACACAAAAATAAAATCAAACTTTTAATGTCAGAGAAGAGTTACAGAAAATCAAAGAACAAACATCTGATTTAATTCACAGAGAATCGTAAAAAAAAAACCAAAGAAAATCAAAGTGCAGTTTTACAAACTGGAATATGTCAGAAGAACAGCCCTGCAGACCTGAAGGTCAGTGGAGAAGGAGGGGCAGGAGGTGCTCCAGGAGCCAGAGCAGCCCCTGGGGAAGACCATGGTGAGGCAGCTGTGCCCCTGCAGCACACAGAGGTCCATGGTGAAACAGTCTCTGGAGGACTCCATATTTTTTCTGGTTTTATACAGTACCTAGAAGGATCCACATTTGTTTCGTAAGTGGCTTTGTATTATCAATACAAGGCAAACTAATATTAATTTGGTGTTACCTCACTGTAATAATGGTTCAGGAGTGAGAGTGGCAAGTTATTTCAGGTTCCATGCTCTCTCTGTGGTTCTTTGATACTATGATAGCTCTTAGAGAGAGGCTTATTTATGTTAAACTTTCATTAAATCAGGCTAGATGCCGAATCACAAACTCTTGCCTTCTGAAACGCTCAGTTTAATGGATGAACTCAGCCTAGAGCATTATAAGGCATTTCTTCAATTACATTACAATCATCTGCTGGAACTTAGAATCACTTTGCAAAAGAGAAAACTATGAAAATGTTGACTTTCACAGTTGCACGTTTTTCCGCAAGAACACCTTGTAATCTTTGGATTGTGACGTCTTCATCACTGGTGGAAATATGGATCAGATTTGGCTACTTTCAACATCAGGTTAAAAAGCAGTATGAGGATATGAATAAAACAACAAAAAGGAAATAGCTCAATATTCAAGTACAACTTTATTAAAAATCCTATAAACACAGATCTGCATTTCCAAAGGTAGCTAGTTATGCCGATGTGTGATTTGACACATCAAAGTAGGCTCAGGTCTTCACAGCACTGACATTCAGTAATCTGTAAAAAAGACAACATCTGCTCTAAGGATGGATGAGACACCACAAAGTGAGCTCTCCAAATAACTGGTCACTTTTAGGGAAAGGCAGTAAAAGGAAGAAGCAAAAATGCATTAACTTAAGTAAATTCAGCAATATGAATATATATTTTTTCTTTTTTGCTCTTCTATTTATAGCTTCTGCATATTTTCCCTTCATTTTTTTACAGTTTCTATCTCTGTGTTGCTGAACTGTATCCTCCTCTTTTCTGTTTCTTTCAGGAATTTCTAACCTTCCATATGTCTCGTCTTTCATTCCCCTTATCAGTGCTTCTTCCTTTTCCTTTCACTGGTTCCTCTCCCTCTGGCACTAAACACAGTGGGCTCATCTTCTCTCTAGACATGTCTCTTCCCTTTTGTCCATTTCTATAGCCTGTACCTACTCCATCTCCCCACTAGTCTCTCCTTCTTCCCTTTTACACAGAAAAGGGTTCACGAATGGAGATGTTTGGTGAATATAGGAGCTGAAGCCAGATTGCTCCCAGTTTTTCTCCCATTATGTATCTTTTCTGCCACCTCTTCTCTCATGATGCCTGCCTGTCCACTGCAAAACAGGCAGCATAGCTAGTGAGGAGGGCACCACTTGTCTCTAGCAGCAGTCCCTGAGAATGAAGATACATCCAAATTCCCAAAGGAAAAACAACAGACTATCAGCACCTACATCAATCTGAATAAATGGCTTTATTTTAAGGCTCTTCTTTCTTCGTGGTTCTTAACAGGAAATGGAGAAGATCATGATCTTTGAAAACTCTGCTTGCCTTCACTACAAGCCTGAGGTACATGAGCTTTAAAATGATGCCAACATCTCAAAACTCTGAGTCATTCTATAGTTGTTAGGTCTGCTCTGTAACTAAAGTGTTCCTACAAGTAAGTAACTCTAAAGTAAAGGCAGTGTGGCAGAAGGCTGTACTGGTTAAACACTTCTTATACCAGTAATAGCTTGATCCATGCTGCTCTTGTAACTAAGATGCCACTGCCTCCTGATCTCACAAGATCAAGATAGGAAGAAAGAGGTGCTAGTCATTCAGCTTCCTGTATTTTTAAACCACTGTCCCCTGAGAATGTGGGAAGGAGCTTCATGTAATGGCAAAATATGCTGAGTTCATACATTCTGCAAGCTCATGGCACCAAAAATATTCCACTTAAAAAAGCAAACTCTGTTTCCTTAGGGTTCAAAGAGAATTAGATTAGGAGAGCATGTCAGCACACACTGTGCTAAAATCTATAAAGAACAGGTCTGCTCCACAAAAGCCACACTCCACAGACTGTAAAGAGAGAAACACATTTCCCAGAGCACCAGCTGACCATTGCAGGCAAATACTAAAATGCCTAAAAGAATACCTAGATCAAGCTCTTTTCAGGAGGTATGCTGGAGGAGTGCTTTGAATTTCTTAAGGTTGGATGCTAAGAACAGTAAGGTTCATAATGAACATGAAACCAACATTCACCATCTGTCAGTAGTAAAAAGTGATTATTTCACACATTTACAAAAGGTTTCAGAATAGGAAATAAGGTGACTCAACACAGCAGTCCTGAACAGATTTCTTATGCAAAGATTTCAAAGTCTGTTGACTACTTAGTAAAAGAAGAGATGGGTTAGCTCTGCAGAAAGATGCCCTGCAACTTAAAAATGAGGTGTTATAGTGAAAGTTTCTTATCATTGACTCTTACTTTTCATTCTTGCATGTCTTGAGTAGAATTGAGGCTGTAAAAGTAAATTGCTTCTGTTCTGTGACACTGGTTTCAGGCTTCTAATGGAGAAATTGTTTTTCACATTCCAAACTCCTTCCAGAGCCACTGCTAACAATATGGCAAAATAATAGCTTTATAACTGATTAGTTCAGCTTGTTCTAGAATTAATATAATACTACACCATAATATTCTTCCATAGTTAATGAAAAAAGATTGACATCTTCAGAGAGCAATTCAGATTGCTAAAGGTACACAATACTCTCTACTGTTTGTAGAAGCTCTTAGGACTACTCAGGCTCCTAACTGAAGCAGGATATAGCTTGTCTGTAATAAATAAGAAACAGCAGTAAAAAATGTATTCAGCATCCTTTTTTGGTCACACTGGAAAACCTAATGCCCTCATAAAAATATAGAAAGCAACAACACTCACCCCAAAAAAAAACCCAACCCAACAACTAACCAAACAAAAAACCAAAGCCATCACCACCAGAACAAAATAAAAAGCTAATTTATTCAGTGGAAAGGTTACAATTTACTGGCCATCTAATTTATTTTAAACAATACACTTCAGTAGTCTAAACTGTGTAAATCAGTAACCATCCAACCTGACAACTGCTGTCTATCAGAGCCCAGGCCACTTAGTAAGCATCTCTAATTGTTCGAACAGCTGAAAAAGGAATTCAGTACTCACTGAATAATCTGTACACCAGCATCTATCTATATTTATCATATTTATCATTGTTATGCTATGCCTAAAACATTATGCTATACATACCATTTCTGTACTGAGCTTGCTATAGATCCATATTATACAGTCCCATAACAAATATTTGTGTAGTGTTTCTATATTATCTTTAGTACTTCAAGCCTTTGTAACATACATTTCTTTGGGAAACTCCTCAAACGTCATGAGAACATGTAAGGTAGCATCCATTTATTCAACCAGGCTGAAGTATTCCAGACAATTTTGATCCATTGTCAGATGGATGCAGAAAAAGTAGTTGTGCTCAGCTCTTAGTAGCATTAGGCACATGAGCAGATTGAGCAGATCAGTGTTAACCTCTGCAATTCAGCTCTGTGATCAGGACCCCTTTTCAGTCAACAGGAAAAGAACAGGCACTTCCAGAGCATGACACGTGCAATGACAGGTATCTAGGACAAGTCAAAAGAATGTCCAAAGTGCCTTTTTTCCTCTGCTTACTACAAACAGAGTCTACCTAAGTCAGTAATTTGCAGGTGTATGCTGTAATTCCCTACAGAGCCTAATCACAGCAATAAGAGTTGCAGGCTCAAAAGGTCTTTACATCTGCTAGGTACTGATAACATCACCTAATTTACATATATTTTTGTCTGTGAATCCAACTGTTTTAAATTCATTTTGAGTGAGTTTAGAAATGGGTCTCAATCCTACACAACAGAAACAGTATTCTAATAACTACAGCACTTCTTTCAAATAAAAAGCTAACAAAACCTCCCTACTGCTTGGCAGTTGTTTCTGGTTTATTAAACTGATAGATCATATGCAATTATCTGTGTTCTTTCTGGTCTCATAATTTCTGATCAAAAAAAGAAAAAAGTAATAAAGACTATATGCAATTCTGTTGTTTCTAAATGCTCTGCACGCTATTACATAAAAGTTCTGTAATTTTGCCACAGTTCCTCAAAACAATCACTTGTCTTGACAAACACTTGCCGTTTGCTGATAAAGAGGATTACCTGCAGCTGGATGTTTAACATTGCATTCTTCTTTCTGAAAATTAAGGTGCTCCTCCAGTATTTCTTTAACTCTCCTAGGTGGCTCAACATATACACATTTCTGCCCTGTTAGTAAAACATATTAAAAGACAACTAGTTATTATAAATCCCCTTGCCGACATACTTTGCTGAATGCAATGTCAAGTTATGCTACTCTGCATCCCTCTTCAATACACTGTGAACCAAATAATTTACAAATACATGATAGTGTTCAGCCAGGCCCTACTCCCCAACGCTGAGCAATTCCTCAGGACAGGAGGATGGTACAGGACGGGACCATGGTGGATTATAGCCAGACGGGGTGTGCTGGTAGCCAAAGCCACCCCAGGGCACTCAGAGAGACGGCCACTGTGCCTCCCCATGACAGACATCCCAAGGCAGGGCCGTGGATGGAGAGGCATCCAAGAAGACGTCCTCGCTGCAGGAAGTTTCCAAGGAGCTGAAGAGGGATGCGGACACCCCACGGCACCAGGGCCAGCACCTGCCGCGGTGCTGGGAGACATCAGTGAGGAGCCGCGGGGAACGGCTCGGCTCCCGAGGGGACACCGCGGGGTGGGCTGGGGCAGGGGCGGCCGGCGACCGGGGACGGCCGTGCTCACAGGGCTGGCCGTGCTCACAGGGCTGCTCGCCGCGGGCGTCGCTGCCCGGCTCCCCGGCCGCCGCCGCGGGCAT